>CAJDSM010044660.1:4128-22543 GCA_903981925.1 Ostrea lurida
GACCCCTAGATGACGTAATACACCAAATATCAAGTGGTTGTGATATGCAGTTTCAGAGAAAAGTGTGACGAAACAAGAAATCTGTGAGACAATGCTCACTAGTGATTAAAACCCCGCTCTAAGCCTATTAAAACTGTCAATATAGTTGTACATATTTCCAGGTTCTCGTCAAACAGGAAGTATATGTCCGATGAATCTTAAAATGCATCCCACAATACACCATATACCTATATAAATATATTTTGAGAAATGATGCCAGTATTTAATCATTCTTTCTACAAAAATCAATATCATGTCAATTCTTTTATTATTTACCTGTGTTCAATAATATTTTTTATATTTTTAAGTCCGGACTACTTTGTCTGGATGATGATCGTGATAATCATCGGAGTTGTTTTAAAAATTGGTACATTTCGCCGACAAGAAAAATACTGATCTCTCTAGGACTCGCCTTTAAGTCGGACATAGACTTTTGGACCAAAATTTCACTCCCAAAAATCCAACTTATAGGCGAGTATATACGGTACAAACCCTTTTGAGTTATCGCATGAAAACTGTTTGACAGGCGGACGGAAAAGCTTATTACTATAGGGCTCTACTCGGCGGGGCCATAATTATCTAGTGAACTTGATATTAGAAAATATTGATATATGTATTTATTTATGTATGTAAACCTGCACAAAAAGTTATAATCATATGAGTTTTTCTCATGTCGCATGTAGACATACAGTACGGCTCAGGTGGAACTTTGAATGTCCACTGTGGACTGTCCACTCGGAATCGCGGTGGGCATTTCGAGTGGACATTTACCTGTGTTTTATTACTGTCCACTCACCTGTATATTTCCAACAAACCTATTGTCCTGGGGTAGAAAAGATTTCACACTTTTCTGGCAAGAGAAGGGTTCGTGTTGTTTTTGTATTTTGTTTTTTTTTCCAGGTGAAAATCGATAGTTAAATAATATTTAACTCCGGAGACATATAGCACGCTTCGTCAATTTTTTTTTTTAAGAATGAAAAATCTATCTCCAGAAAATTACTACGTAAACGTGAAATTGTAGAATTGTGGTACTTACAATATGTAAATAATTCAATTATCGTTAACCTGTTAATCTATTCACCACCTTTATTACCATGAAAGTTTTTCTCTCATCACGCAGTTGATTACGCGTTGTTCCTCTCTCCATCACGAGATGGAGAGAGGAACGACACTAAATCAACCGTGGGTTTCCGACGAAAGAATTTCATGTACACAAAATAAAATGTAAATGGTTAGTTTTCTACGGGTCTTTAAGATTTCTTAATGTTTCACTAAACAATGGAATACTATTACTTTAATAAATTTTACAAGGTATGAAGTAAGGCTTGGGGTCCGTGTGCCACCTTACTGCAGAGGCCCCTGACATTCCTTGGGTTTTACGATTTAATTAATCCTTTAATTTTAATGCATCTAACACATTGGGTTTCCTGACAATTTCCAAAACAAAACAATTGTTTTCAAAAGTTTAAGACACGTACGTTCAATTAAAATACACCTATGACGTCATTCTTTAAACACTCTGACCATATTTTTTCAGGAATGGAGCGTTCGGAAAGTAAGGTCAACCTTTATTTTGGTATATAGAAAAGCATACAATAAAAGAATGAAAATGTAACACGTGATTTGAATGCACAAAGTTTAGTTTTAATTTTTATCAGTAAAGGTGTATTTTAAGTGGGTCAATGTACGAGTATCGCTCCATTCCTTTTAAAAAGCAATGTGCCTCAGCCCCTTCGGGGCCTCGGCTCCATTACTTTTAAGGAATGGAGCGATACTCGTACATTAACCCTTACGTAACGCATCATGTGTGCCATCTTCGCTAGCGAAGTGCGTGTGTACATGGTTTCTCTCTCTTCTCTCTCTCTCCATGGTCAAGTCTCATTATTTAGTCCACGGGATTCGAGCGATGAGGATATTGCCAGCTATAATTTACTAGCGAAATGTCGGTGGTCTCTTTTGGGGTACATTCAATCTGAATTCTCTATAACTGACTGTAAAATTGTTGCGCCGCGGAAAAAAAAAAATCACCTCTCTCTCTCTGAGCAAATACTATGTAATAATGCATACGAAGCTGTGTATTATAATTACAATACGTGATTGTGACCTAGCACACTTTATGAAACCATTGTGGTGTCGCTTGAATTTAACAAACACCCTATCGCCTGTCAGGCTTTCTGCATGCTGCACCAGATTCTCGGGTCTGCCAATATGCAGGTGTTTGTTATATCAGATCTTGCAGCATTACTGTTGCGTTGATATATATTGAATTCTATTTCATTAACATTGGATATTTCATTTATTTGAAGTTTAAAAACAGAAAATATTTAGTCTAATGTTCAAGATTTACTGAAATCAACATTATTTACTCCGTAGATTTCAGTCACGATAACCGACATGCAATTCTTGCACTGTACAAATGTTTTTGTGGTACATAAACAACAGTTATAATATTCATTTCTTGTGATTTTTATCTACATATGAATTTAATGCAGACGGAACTGCGATTTTTACTCATTGAGACGGGGGGGGGATCAAATACCAAAAAGCGTAAGTTTATATTTAGCAAAGTACAATATTAGGAAACTAGATGTGTCGGTGCGACACGAATGCCCCCGCCTACAGTGAAGTCTAATGAAGGAAATTCGTAAGGGTGAAATTGAAAGTTTTTCAAATGCATGAACTGTGGCGTATCCTGGCATGCATATATCAAATTTGAGTTGAATGTGTGCAACCGTTGCAGAGATAATGAACGGAAACGAAATTTTTTGGATTTTTTCTAAGTTCAAGAGGGCTAACTCGGTCAAAAATCATCGGACCATGACCAACTTCGAACTTGACCTGCATATTCCTGTGACGTATTGAATATATCAAATTTGAGTTGAATGTGTGCAACCGTTGCAGAGATAATGAACGGAAACGAAAAAATTCTGAATTTTTTCTAAGTTCAAGAGGGCTAACTCTGTCAAAAATCATCGGACCATAACCAACTTCGAACTTGACCTGCATATTCCTGTGACATATCATATACCAAATTTGAGTTGAATGTGTGCAACCGTTGCAGAGATAATGAACGGAAACGAAAAATTTCTGATTTTTTCTAAGTTCAAGAGGGCTAACTCTGTCAAAAATCATCGGACCATGACCAACTTCGAACTTGACCTGCATATTCCTGTGATGTATCCATATACCAAATTTGAGTTGAATGTGTGCAACCGTTGCAGATCGAGATAATGAACGGAAACGAAAAATTTCTGATTTTTTTGTAAGTTCAAGAGGGCTAACTCTGTCAAAAATCATCGGACCATGACCAACTTCAAACTTGACCTGCATATTCCTGTGACGTATCCATATATCAAATATGAGTTGAATATGTGCAACCGTGCAGAGATAATGAACGGAAACGGAAAAATTCTGATTTTTTTCTAAGTTCAAGAGGGCTAACTCTGTCAAAATCATCGGACCATGACCAACTTCGAACTTGACCTGCATATTCCTGTGATGTATCCATATACCAAATTTGAGTTGAATGTGTGCAACCGTTGCAGATCGAGATAATGAACGGAAACGAAAAATTCTGATTTTTTTTGTAAGTTCAAGAGGGCTAACTCTGTCAAAAATCATCGGACCATGACCAACTTCAAACTTGACCTGCATATTCCTGTGACGTATCCATATACCAAATTAGAGTTGAATGTGTGCAACCGTTGCAGAGATAATGAACGGAAACGAAATGATGACGGAATGACAGAATGACGGAACAGGGTAACACTATATGCCCCCGGCCATTTTATGGCGGGGCATAAAAAACAAGGTGCTAACTGTTTTCATAGCTTATCAATACACTTTAGTACAGAGGATGCATAGGTACTAAATTCGTGGTGGTTTCTGCCGGTGGATTTATAAGGGTGCGTATGCGTAATAATTTTTACACTGACACAACGTTGTACCAAATTGCAACTTTCGATTTTTTTTCACATGCATGTATCAAGAGAAGAAAAAATGTTGCAGGATGTCCAAGATCAGCATTATCCTGCGGCCCTTGATTTTCACGCCTGTCTGTCTGCTGCACTGGTGTAGGTAGCACAAGCATCTTCTGCAAAGGCTGCAAGAAGTGGGTACACAAGAAATGCAGTGGGCTGAAACGCCTCACAGAGGACCCAGATTTCAAGTGCAGACGATGCCAGGGAACTGCGAGACCAATTGATGGCAGACCACAGAGTGAAGTCCAGGTGGGACCCGACAAGCTGGAAGTCGTAGCTTCTTTCTGCTACCTGGGAGACAGTCTCTTGGCAGCAGGCGGCTGTGACCTTGCAACCACAACACGTGTGAAGACAGCTTGGAAGAAGTTTAAAGAACTGCTACCAGTTCTTTTGTCTCGCCACCTCTCATACAAGACGCGGGGTCATGTATACAGCACTTGTGTGCGGAGTGCAATGCTCCATGCTAGCGAGACATGGCCTTGACCAAGCCAAACTATAACGTCTGCAGCGCAACGACATGGCAATAATCAGACAGATCTGCAACGTGAAGCCGGAAGATGTGGCCACCACCAGGTCAATTGAGCTACTGACGCTTCTTGGCCTTGAGGACTTGGACCTCATTCTGAAGGAGAGAAGACTCCGGTGTATGGCCACGTGGAACGGTCAAGCGGAGCTTCAAGACAGCATGGGTCATGCAAGTAACTGGAAGTCGTGGAACAGGGAGACCCAAGATGACATGGAAGCAGGTGACAGAGAGGGATCGGAAAGACTGGAAACTCTCAACAACTGACCCTCACGACAGAAACACCTGGAGATCTGGTGTGAGATCAGCCATGCGTGCAGCAAGCCAGCTACCTGGAGGGGGGTCCACTGATGTGGGCATTGCCCCAGTACCTGCACGTTAATCAAAATACCGATGATGATGATTAGTTGTAATGTCATAAAACAAACGACTTAGCAATCTTCAATCATGCATAAAATTTTCAGGTCTTCATATTTCCGACGTTTTTTTGTTTTGTTTTTCTATCTTCTTTCAACAAACAGAGCTTTAATTAATTACGGCACTCATTACACTCAATTCAAAAACTTCGTACATCACTGGTGGCATTATGAATACAATTTATTATTTTTTATTTTATTGATACAATTATTGTCCATATTGATACATGTACATTTTCATGTGAAGTCACAATCTGGTATACACCAGGCGTTGTTCCTCATCTTCTCCGTCCGAATGTTGGATTTAATTAATACCTGTAATATTATTGAAATCAGACAATGTTGTAATCATACGGATTCTGGCCAACATCTAAGCGATTACTAGCGCCATGCGGTCCGTCGATCATAATTGTCAAGTGATATCGAATCGGAGCAATTGTTGAAAACTTTCTGATCACAGGCACTTGACGTTTTAAATATATTTAATTAAAAAAATCTCTCAGTATTCAAAATAATTATTTTGTTTACGGGAAAATATTTAAACTAGATGTGTCGGTGCGACACGAATGCCCCCGCCTACAGTGAAGTCAATGAAGGAAATTCGTAAGGGTGATGCATTAACTGTGGCGTATCTATATACCAAATTTGAGTCGAATGTGTGCAACCGTTGCAGAGATAATGAACGGAAACGAAAAATTTCTGATTTTTTTCTAAGTTCAAGAGGACTAACTCTGTCAAAAATCATCGGACCATGACCAACTTCGGACTTGACCTGCATATTCCCGTGAAGTATCCATATACCAAATTGAGTTGAATGTGTTGCAACCGTTGCAGAGATAATGAACGGAAACGAAAAATTTCGATTTTTTTTAAGTTCAAGAGGGCTAACTCTGTCAAAATCATCGGACCATGACCAACTTCGAACTTGACCTGCATATTCCCGTGAAGTATCCATATACCAAATTTGAGTTGAATGTGTGCAACCGTTGCAGAGATAATGAACGGAAACGAAAAATTTCTGATTTTTTTCTAAGTTCAAGAGTGCTAACTCTGTCAAAAATCATCGGACCATGACCAACTTCGAACTTGACCTGCATATTCCGTGAAGTATCCATATACCAAATTTGAGTTGAATGTGTGCAACCGTTGCAGAGATAATGAACGGAAACGAAAAATTTCTGATTTTTTTTCTAAGTTCAAGAGGGCTAACTCTGTCAAAAATCATCGGACCAAGACCAACTTCGAACTTGACTGCATATTCCCGTGAAGTATCCATATACCAAATTTGAGTTGAATGTGTGAAACCGTTGCAGAGATAATGAACGGAAACCAAATGATGACGGAATGACGGAATGACAGAATGACGGAATGACGGAACAGGGTAACACTATATGCCCCGGCCATTTTATGGCGGGGGCATAAAAATTAAATGAAGTATGGAGACTTTCAGGATTTTTATCAGTCCGAATGATGAAATGCACATACAGTGAATTTTACCAGTCCGAGGAAATAATCCAAATTTCAGCAACACGGAGTGAGGAACACTACACGGTTTAATTTCACACACAATATAAATTTTTATTTGTTGTATAGATTATTTACTGATCAAATATATTTTAATTGAGGAATATTCCATACAAATTCAACGTCACTAAATAGACTACGCGTGTTTCAGGTAATTGGACACCTCGGATCGATAGTAAAGTTGTCTGCCCCAGGCTATGATCGGTGCGCCAAGAGATTAATTCACCTTAATTGGGTAAAAAGCGTAAGTTTATATTTGGCAAAGTACAGTATTAGGAAAAAACAAGGTGCTAACTGTTTTCATAGCTTATCAATACACTTTAGTACAGAGGATGCATATGTTACTAAATTCGTGGTGGTTTCTGCGGGTGGATTTACAAGGGTGCGTATGTGTAATAATTTTTACACTGACACAACGTGTACCAAATTGCAACTTTCAATTTTTATTTCATTCAGATTAATTCACCTGAATCGGACGCGGTGGCCAGTGGGTGGTTTTATACTACAGATAAGAAAATCCACCGCGTTCTGTGGACATTCAAATGTCCACTCAAAAAATAGCCCACCGTAACCAGTGGGCAAATTAAGTTCCACCTGAGCCGTACTGTATTATACATCTTTTTTAGCAAATGTCTTGAAGGAAAATTTGTTATACATGTATCTATATATATTGGTGTTGTAATGATCTAGTGCAGCCTTATAACATCATAATTCATTTTGGTCACCAATACTCATTACTGTGAAAATGATGAATACACTATATGCTCGAATTCTTATAACAAGCATTTCAGGTGTCACATTTCCAGTTTCTGCATGGGAAGTGGAATTTCCAAATTTTTCCCTTTGATTTGCAATTGAAACTTCATGCACAAAAGTATTTAAATGATGCTAATTAATGTCACACTGGGTAAATTGTTTTCAAAACTTTCTGGTCAATTGCTTGATAAATCATTTGGTCCTATACAATTCATACCAAACTAGAAATACTGCGAGTAAAACTCACAAAGGATACCCCCCGCCACCCACATATCATTACACTCACTTGAGTCACTGAAGCTTGAACAAAGATATAGCCCGGCCACAACTCCATGTTAAAAACCTACAAGTTTGACCTTGAGATCAAGGTCAAGGTTATACAGATGTCATGAATGTAACTGATACATGCGGGTGTATCCATGGTGATACACTAATATGCCAAATATAATCCACATTAAAAAAAACTTATACCTTTGACCTTGAGGTCAAAAGTCAAGGTCATATGGTCAAAAGTCACATACAGGTTATGAATGTATGCAATAAATCCTCTCGTATTGATACACCCATATGCTAGATATGGTATGCATACATCAATGAACAAAGAAGTTATGGCCTAGACTCGAATTAACACACGCAGATGGACAGACAGACAGACAAACAGAGTACATGACACATCGTCGCATGATGATGCATCTATGTGCAAAATACAGGATGCCTATCGCAAAGAACAAAGAAGTTATGGCCCGGACACGAATTCATGTTAAAAAACTGATTAGGTCATACAGAGGGTCTCAAATATCCGCGACACATCGTCTTATAGTGATACACCCATATGCCAAATATGGTATGCCTACCTCAAAGAACAAAGAAGTTATGGCCCGGACACGAATCTGCACAGACAGACGGACGGACAGAGTGATTCCTATATACCCCCCCAAACTTGTTTACGGGGGGTATAACAATGTTATAAAGCTCATACTTGTCACTAAGGTTAATACTGTAACAGGAAGGGAGAAAATGCAATGGACCAGACCGGAATTCGAACCCAGGGCCCCCGAATCAGGTGCTCTAACCACTGAGCTATCCAGGCTTATATCCACAGTCTGTAAAGCCGTAACTACTACATTCCTCCCTCCTTAAAGTGTCTTCGTCCTTGAAGATAACTGCCCATGTTCAACCCCCTGGCAGGACTTTCACCTGCAATTCCAGGGGTCACACTGGCCACCAAACTGTAATAGGAAGGGAGAGAATGAGGAAATAAGTGGCTGGACTGGGAATCGAACCCGGGACCCCTGCATTACTAGTCAGGTGCTCTAACCACTGAGCTATCTGGCCACCAGAGATCGAACCCGGCTGACCGCTACACTCCTCCCTTCTAAATTGTCTTTGCCCCCGAAGACACACAATCCAGGTTCTTTGCCCCTGGCAGGACTTTCACCTGAAATTCCAGGGGTGGTCTACGGCACCAAATGTAACAGGAAGGGAGAAAATGCAACGGACCAGACTGGGATTTGAACTCGGGGCCCCTGAATCTTTAGTCAGGTGCTCTAACCACTGAGCTATCCAGACCGATATCCACGGTCCGTATAGCCGTAACTACTACTATACAATACCAGTCTTTTTATGAAGGCTACTAGAAAAATCAAGACCAACGGGTCCTAATTATCACCTGAGCAGTGTGTATGAGGTAGGATCTTTGTTGTAAAAAATGAGGTAGGATCATTGTTGTAAAAAATGAGAAATACTGTGAGTAAAACTCACAAAGGAGTGCGATAAGTAAATGGTGTATTTATTTAATCTTTCAGTAAGTAAATAATCGTATGATAGTCAATTTTGATGTAACTGGTACATAGTATAAGTAATATTTAAACTTGTCCTGAAAGAGAGGAAATGACCTGCATGTTAAAAAGTCTTGATAATCTAGCATTAATCGACTTACATATTTTAAATTTGTATTGAAATACATTGTGATTAGATTTTTTAATGGTTTTGTTTAGATTTTAAAAGAGTAGTTGATGGAAATTGGAAAGAGAATATTCAATCAATCACTCCGATTAATTGCTACAGAATGAATGAAATTGACTCACTTCAAACGTAAGACGTGTTAAAATTCAGTTAGATGCTGAGTTAGAGACAGAACGTTAGACTGCCCTAACAGTAAAATATTACAGGAATGCTTCGAAAAGCCTTAAAAAATGACAGCATGGTCTAGATTTTACGAAAATATGTAACATTGAAATGAAATATCGTAATTACAATATTGCTCGTATATTGATTTGCCATAAAAGCTGGAAATTCTAAAATTATCAATATCCATTACATCGTATAACTCGTAAATGTATATTGCATATACGATTCAACTTTCAACATTCTTCCCATAGGAATTACCGTGTTTAGGTTAACCTACAGAAGATTTCTGACAAGTTGGGAGTACGACGATCCCGAGTTGTTTATAACGAAAGAGTCCTCTATTTTACTGTACGTGAGGTAGTTGTGATATGAAGCGAGGATGATCCGTATACATCATACCTCCAGCAGGTGTTACACTGTCACTTTGTACATTTTCCCGACTGCTAGAGCTAACAACGGGAAACATGGCAAGTAGATCGGGTTTTATCCCTCAATTCTAAATCTTTATTTTCTCCATAAATCATTGAAATTCCTAAATAAAGATTCTTTTTTTTTCCTTTCTTTTCAAAAGTTCATCAAACCTCAGTCCGTTTTGGACAACTGTTAATTGTTTACTGCTAGTTGCATCGAGTGGGATTATTCTTTCATCTGACTTACGACTCTCGACACAGGAGGACTTTTGTTGGCCCACGCTGCCTAGTGGATGACAACCCTGCTCAGTTGATGATAGCCATCCTATTAAAGAGTTTTAATATAGTATACTTTACTCACATCCCAATCTTTTCGGTTCATCATCATCTGCGGGCCACCAATGGGAATGGGGCGGAAAGCCTTAAACAGGTACATATAATTGAGGTCTGGACGTCAGTGAAGTAAAAGGTAATGGGCTCAACGAGAAAACCAGCTCTCATAACTGTACAAGTGGTATTTTTTAAGCCCTCCTGCATCACTAGGGGGAGAGCAGGTTCACAATAATTACGCCGCTATCCCATAGTGAGGGTAATTTTTGCTCCACTCAGAGTGTTACAGTTATAAGTTGTTATGCTCTACATATATTCACTTCAGTATCACGATAGCCGGACAGAAGTCAGACAAGCAGTATATGTTCCACCAGCATGATAATGTTGGAAAGATAACAAACTCATTGATAGGTAGAGGAAAAGTCACACAATCGGAAGTAAAATTCATCAGGACTAAACAGTTCACAGGACAAAAGGGTCACAAAACAAAATGACACAGGAACAAATATTAATAAATCTCACAGCAGAACCATATGTTATTTACAGTAATCACAAATATTATATAAGAATGAAAGTCACCAGAAGATCCTAGACCTTTAATTTTTGCACACGAAGTTTTATTCTGTAAACTATAAGATTTTACCTTACATATATGCTCTCTCTCCTCATCCAATTAGAGTATAGAGATTATAAATTCACACACAAAACTCTACTCGTACCAACAATCCTAATTTCAGCAGTGATAATTGCGTCACATAGAGTACCACTCAAAATTTATATGTGTCCACGTTCTATAAGATGCGTAATCCAGCCATATAGGTTCATTTTTCACGCCAAACAGATTTATGAACGATTAGAAATGAAGAGAATATAAATAATATACATAATAATAATCTCTCATTACTAACTATGAAATGGAGACTTACTGAGTTGTGAAATTACACTCATCTCTTAACATTTAAAAAATCAAATATTTTTCATACTTACAATTTTGTGACATTTTGACGCTGCTCGACTTTTGGCTTGTTGTACCTAGTGTCACTATTTAGTCTTGTGAAGCATTTTGTCCTGTTGATTTGCTCTCCGTCCGGTTTTCTTTCTGATCTTGATGATCTTTTTCATAGTCCATGGTCTTTCTGTGTGCTCGAGAATTAGTTTTGTGCTTATGTGGACTGGCTGCTGTCATGTCCACAATTCGTTAATGTGCCGCTCCTACCATAGTTTGGCGAGATGGGAGGAGAGGAACGACCACGTCAGAATTGAGTACCCGTAGTTTTCATCCAGACAGGAAGCTAAGTATTTCATTAATAATGTAATAGTAAAAGTTATTTCATCCTTCTGAGAAATAAACAGATTGTAATGGATTACGTTTGTGTACGGGTTTCATTAGTGTTCTTTAACGTGTTCTATTATACAGATCGGAGTATACTTATAAACTTATTAATATTTATCACTAAGGTGATAGATGAAGTATATGGTTATTGCTCTAATTCGGAGTCGACGACCGTTATGCCCAGAGCTGAATGACGGCCAGAGAGGCCTGACGTCATCTTGGGTACCTACCTAAACTGAATCTGTATGGTGATCTTTGGTAATAAATCAAATTATCATATAGCGGGTGTATTTTAATGGGGGATCCTGCTATCATTGCTCACTAGTACTGCAGTGAACTTTCTGCGATTCGAGATTATGGAGTGAGTACTGAAAATTTACTACATACAAACTCTTGTCTTAGTGTTCTATTATTGAATAATGTTCATGATGCCAATTTAATGCGTAGGCCAGTACTAGACAATCACTGTCTAAGGTTCACAGGTAATCCGACACTTCAAAGATCATGTTCTCCGAACTTGCCACGGTACAGGATTGACAATAGCGGGCACGTTCGAAGCCGAGCAAGTGTACACATTCGATGCACTAAGGTACACTTGTCGATCGCGGCTTGCACTAGTGATTCAGCTTTCAGGACGAAGGATACTCATATTTGTAAATATGTAAATGTATCTTGATTTTACTGCGGAAAGTATTAGGCACGACAAGATGGTACGTCTGACTGTTGATGGGTATGCGTAAGTTCTTGTGTTTTAGAGTCGATACGTAATCGTAAGGGGCCACTATTCGGATGACTTTTTAGTCTACTTCCATTAAATGATTTTTGCAGTACGAATCTTCTTTCTTTATGTGCTTTAGTGGATAAAATGTCTGGCTCTAAATGAGGAAAACGTTTCGAAAGAAAGACGATAGAAACAAAGAAATGTAGAGAATGATAAGATATCCCAATTCAAAAATAAAACACGAGTTTCAGGTGGCATGACATAACAATTTTACGGGCTTAAATTAATGTTCGGTCTTTTTCACCTTGAGATCTCTTCTTAGGCCCCTGTTGCACTTAGTCAAACGCAACATGTAAAATTGATTCGCTCCGAAAATTCATTCACGACCGTAAGGAGCTTGATTCATGACTTCATTCTTGTAATGGATCGTCGCACTAGGTTTGTATTTGTGTCTTTTTCTTACCGTTGGCGTTTTCTGGGTGTTAAACGTTGGTTGACGATTTTGGCTCTACTACAAAGTCTGCTATCCTGCTCGAATGAATTACATCTATCTGTGTGAACATCAATTTGTGGTTTCTAGTGTATCGATGCGGAATTTGTATATAAACCCAATTCATGCTCCACACAGGCGAGGCTCTTCACTAGTAAGTCTGTTAACTGCTTCTTGCTTCCTGAATTTTATTCATTCTTTTATACAGTTAAAAATGTATGGTAGCACAGTTATACGCTTTTTCAAATTCGGACAAGACTGAAGCTTTGCTGTATTAACTATGACCTAGATGGATTCCCTTCTTCAAGTGGAATACTGAGCATAGGTTAAGTGTACTATCTCCTGGATCTTAGCCACGTCTGGCCGTTTCTTTTCTGAAGCGCTGATACGCGGGTTTTGAATTCCAAGTAGGGGTTTTTTAACGCATTTTTGCTTTTCCAAAATTATTTGCTTTGCACAATTTACATTGTATTCAGTGATCTATAAATATTTGCTATTATCTCTCTCGCATCTGATAATCAGTATGCTGCCTTAGTTGGAATACTACGTTGCTTCCTACTTTTTCTATAATTATAATATTGGTTAACATATCCTCTATCTCTCTGTCATCCACGTCTACACATTTACATCTAGGCGGTAGCAGCTATTTCTTGACCCTTACAATATGGTTTATTATCACCTCACACATCGGGTGTGTAATCTTTAATAGTGCCGTGGCCTCCACTCTACTCATTGGGCTCTTCCTGTCACATTTTCGAAAACAAAACAACTCTGTTATTTCTATCAAGGTTTTACGACACTAAACGCTACGCAGTCGCTATCGTTAGTGTTGCCATCTTTTACCCGCTTCTTAAAGCTGTACGTGCACTCGATCGTGGCTGGAGCCGTGGTGGGTGCTGTGCCCTTCACATAATTTCTCTTTCCTCTGACATGGTACAAATGTTAGTTCTGCGTATCATTTTTTTCACTATGTTCCGCCTATGCACCAGTTTCTATTGGGGATTTTCATAATGTTGGGAAGCTTGATTGAGGATTCATTTGCGTTTTGTCATACTGAGTGCAGCTGCTCTGTTCACTTTATCAGTGCGAAAATGGTAATAGCTATAATGTTACTAGCACAGACGAGGGTCAATTTCGGTACGGCTCACTCGAGGTGGCACCATCTAAGCTGGCTAGGATGTGCATCTATGCAAGTGTTCAAATGATCACTCTATTTCTGAACCTAAAATCTTTTTGAAACATCGTAATAAACTATACGGTATGGTGATGGAGCGATGAAATTCATGTATTAGTTAAGCTAGAGTGAATGAGCATCACCCCTGTTCTTTTTTCTACTCAGTTTCTGTTGATTGACTCTACATTAATAGTACACTTGCACAAATCCAAAAATTACGCTCTTAAAGTATTTTAGGAAATATTTATGGCAACACTGCTCGAGGCCCGGTTTTTTCTGATCTCTTTCTGCACTAGAGCGATATATGCACAACGGTTGTATATTCAATTAATATTTTTTCTAATTTATTTGAGAGATCTTTACGACTTAATCCTCTATATCGCTTTACATGGATGCTCAACTCTGTTGCTTTAAGCACGGGGGTATTATAAATCTCTTATTTTGTAATGTTTTTAAAAGCGTTTAAAAGCTATTTGCTTATGGCGGTAACGCACTAGGTATGCATGCAAAATGATAAAAGGGATAGATATTATACGTGCCTATACTGGTAAGCATTATTCAGCAGTATAGAGTACCTTCCTCCCCTCAAAATCCATGCTTTTAAAAGCGAATACGGATTTTAATTAATGGTGACATATACTAAAAGTTTCAAAAATATTCATGCAAACACGGTGCATAGATTGCTTATTACAGAATCAAATGATCATTTATAGCTATGTATCTCTGATGATTGACCTTGTAATTATAATTAGGAATAATTCAAAGTAAATAAAGAGATACAGAAATCACTATGAATTATTCGAGACGAGAGGAGTGAGAGAATTTAAACCACATAACACATGCACTTAGCTAGCGAAGATGGCACACACGAAGCGCTTACTTGTGTCTTAAACTTTTGAAAACAATTGTTTTGTTTTGGAAATTGACAGGAAACCAAAAGTGTTAGACAATCATTAAAATTAAAGGATTATAATTAAGGTGAAATGCTACACCAGATAAATTTGACGTGGATGAAAAATATAGAGGATATGTTAAACAATATTTTGAAAATAAAAAGTTTCAAAATTCACTCAATTTCGTCAAAAAATGCAATTTTAGTACATGTAGAAAGCAATTTGAAAAAAAAATTAAAACCCCTGCTGGAATCAAACCCGCGATCTGCAGTTCAGAGGCAACGTGCTAACTCAGGGATAGACAATTACTTTTTATTCCACTTGTCCATCAGGCCAAGTATACTCAACTTTCACTTGTCCGAATGAAAAAACTTACTTGTCCAAAATTTTAAACTGTATAAAAGATAAAAATAAAAAACGCATCTAAAGTGGTGAACAAATTGGGTTTATATTCAATTCCTCATAAAAAATGTTCCCAGATGTTTTCAATTTCGGTAATTTGTTTTACCGGTAAGAAAGAAAAAGTGCCGGCAGCGATAGCAATAAGCCCTTACGCTGAATTTTCACAAAATCTACATGTGCGTTTACAAGCACAGCCCTGGGTCTAAGGTAAAGCAAATTAATTAAGCCCGTAAATTTGTATTGTCATGCCACCTGAAACTCGTGGTTTTATTTTTGATTGGGATATCTTATCATTCTCTACATTTTCTGTTGTTTTCTATCGTCTTCTTTCGAAACGTTTTCCTCATTTGAAGCCGCCATTTTTCACTAAAACACTAGATAAGTTGTACGTAAATCATTTATTGAATAGAATAAAGTATGGTATGGCCTTCTAGAACTTTGATAAAACAAAAATTACGCAGTCAACAGTCAGACTTAATTTTCGTATATTCAAAAATTCATCAACAATTAAAATAGTAACCTTTCCTCCTGAAATAATCACTTGCCCGATCGGAAAGTGTGTATCGAGTTTCACTTGTCCGAACTGCCCGCTTTCACTTGTCCGGGCAATCGGACAACCGTTAATGTCGATCCCTGTAACTTACTGAGCTAGTCGCGCTACGCATTTAAATTTGAAATGAATTGATATATAACCCTGAATAGTGATATTTTCATCCATATTTCGAAGAAGTCAGCCATTATGACGATGTAGAGATCCCCTTAAATCGTATTGTATTTGTTTATTGACAAAGAACCATACAGTTCATAGGTATAAACCCAAGGAACGTCAAGGGGCCTCTGCCGTCAGGCGGCACTCGGACCCCAATTGCAAGCCATACTTCATACCTTGTAAATTTATTAAAGTATTCCATTGTTTAGTGACACGTAAAGAAATCTAAGACCCGTAGAAAACTAACCATTTACATTTTATTTTGTGTACAATTAAAATTACTTCGTCAGAAACCCACGGTTGATTTAGTGTCGTTCCTCTCTCCATCTCGCAATGGAGAGAGGAACGAATGTGGACAGAAGAAAGTCACAGACAAAAGTCACGGACAAAATGACCATGGACAAAAAGTCACAATCAGAAAGAAGGAAGAAAATACACAGGACAAATGTCACAAGACAAAAAGACACAGACAAAAAATCACAGGTCAAAATGTCACAGTTTATATGAAAATATTGATTTTTAAATGTTAAATATGAATTTCACAATGTATTCATTTTGTTAAGTTAATTTATTTATTTTATTTATTTTTATCTATTTCTAATTTTGGTGAAAATAATTTGATGATAGAACTATAAACGTATTAATTTTATCGTATCTATTGCGAAACATGAATTAGGTTTACGATAAAGAGTTTTTGTTTGTTTTTTTTAGGGTGGGGTAAGCTTTGTAATAATTTGGTTACAATAATGTAAAATAAAATCAGATGCCCTGTGACTTTTCATTCTATTAATTTTGTGACTATGTCCTGTGAATTTTAAATTGTCCTGTGTCATTTTGGTCTTGTGACTTTTGTCCTGTGACTTTTAGTCCTATGTGGTCATTGTGACTTTTTGTCTATCAATTTTGTGATTTTATGATCTGTGACTTTTTGTCTTGTGACTTTCTGTCCGTTTACTGAGAGGAACAACGCGTAATCAACCGCGTGGGTTTCCGTCCATTGTGATGAGGAGAGAAAAACTTTCATGGTAATAAAGGTGGTGAATAGAATAACGGGGTAACGATAATTGAATTATTTCATATTGTAAGTACCACAATTCTACAATTTCACGTTTACGTAGTAATTTTCTGGAGATATATTTTTCACTCTTAAAAAAAAAAAAAAATGAAAAAGCATGCTATTGTTCCGGAGTTAAATATTACTTAACTATCGATTTTCACCTGAAAAAAAACCAAAACACAACAAAAACAACACACCCCTTCTCATGCCAAGAAAGGTGTGAAATCTTATCTACCCAGGACAATAGTTTGGTTGGAAATATACAGGTGAGTGGACAGTAATAAAACACAGGTAAATGTCCACTCGAAAATGCCCACCACACGATTCCGAGTGGACAGTCCACAGTGGACATTCAAAGTTCCACCTGAGCCGTACTGTAGGTGCATGTGCCCAAGTGATTCATGACAGATTTTCAAAATTTCAGTGTTACTTTGATTTCTTCTTTCACTTACAACAAAAAATAATTCTGTTTCAGACCAGCTGATAATATGTCACACTTCAACTTTGAAAAGTTGATAAATGAGGCAACCAATCTTGATGGACCTTTGCAGTATGGGCAAAAGATTAGATATGAAAGAAAGGCTATTGAGGCATCCTTGAAAATTAGGAAAGGATCAGACTCTGGCACAGGTAAACATAATTATTAAGATCTACTGGTATAATTGAAATTCAATTTTTTATACCCCCCCGCAACAAGTTTGGGGGGGGTATATATAGGAATCATCTGTCCGTCTGTCTGTGCAGATTCTGTCCGGGCCATAACTCTTTGTTCTTTGAGGTAGGCATACCATATTTGGCATATGGGTGTATCACTATGAGACGATGTGTCGCGTATATTGATGACCTCTGTATGACCTTGACCTTTGACCTCAAGATCAAAATATCAGTTTTTTTAACATGAATTCGTGTCCGGGCCATAACTTCTTTGTTCTTTGAGGTAGGCATACCATATTTGGCATATGGGTGTATCACTATGAGACGATGTGTCGCCTATATTGATGACTGTATGACCTTGACCTTTGACCTCAAGTAAAAAATATCAGTTTTTTAACATGAAATCATGTCTTGGCCATAACTTCTTTGTTCTTTGCCATAGGCATCCTGTATTTGGCACATGGATGCATCATCATGCGACGATGTGTCATGTACTCTGTTTGTCTGTCTGTAAGTTTGCGTGTGTTAATTCGTATCTAGGCCATAACTTCTTTGTTTTTGACGTATGCATACCATATCTAGCATATGGGTGTATCAATATGAGAGGATGTATTGCATACATTCATGACCTATATGTGACCTTTGATCATATGACCTTGACTATTCACCTCAAGGTCACAGGTATAAGTTTTCTAACATGGATTAGTGTATCACCATGAAAGTATGTATCACTTACATTCATGACCTCTGTATAACCTTGATCTCAAGGTCAAACTTATAGGTTTTTTAACATGGATTTGTGGCCGGGATATATTTTCTCTGTTCAAGCTTCATTGACTGAAGTGAGCGTAAAGATATGTGGATGGCGGGGGTA
>CAJDSM010044661.1:0-12546 GCA_903981925.1 Ostrea lurida
AAAATTGAAACGATGAAATGCTAATTTTTTGAAAAGATCTTTGTTGTTTTATAGTTTTGACATACATGTATATCTATTCTTATAATCAGTAAACATAGACATATTAATTTTTACATGGAATAGTAAAGTGTGAAGGAAAAACACTTTAAGCTTACAAAATGTTGCATGTTACAAAACAATTTACTTAACTCTTTCACTAAAGTAGTGATCCATTGCTGTCACGAATATAAGCATTTAAAATGAAATTTGATTCGTACATGATTTGAAACAGACAGCCTCCATGCAAGGATCAATACAGTAGCTAGATTATTTTTCACTCACCTGTACAAACGACAGATTAATGACACTGTAAACAATCAGGTCGTATTTGAGTAATGTCAAAATGATATTTGAGTTTTGTAATGCATGCTAACCACTTCAAGTTGTTTGTGTTTCATTCATCTTTCATTCATAAAGTGTGATATGTCACAATGCGTCCAAAAGTGCCTTAAATTACCTTTGAAATATCATTATCTGGTGTATCATGCTTATTACGATAAGAAATAATTTAATTCTGAAATAAAAAGACAAGAAATCAATTCAAAAATTCTAATTTACAAGAGAATTTGCCTTATGTTTTAGACATTTATGCATGCCGCAGACTAACACGATGTCATTTTATCAACATTAATTTTCATATCATCGTTGAATTCGTAATTAATTTAAGATGAAATTGGATTAATCATATTGCCCTGTATATCATTTTTAAATTCCTGAGGAACTGTGCATCAACATTTTTTAAGGAAACTACCGGAAATCAGTTTACTTTTCATTGTTGTGGTGTAGTTCATTTACGATAAATCTATGATATGCATAATTTAAGTAATAGCCGGGTTATAAGTAAAATAAAAATATGGCTGCCGTCTTAAAATTTTTAAGTATTGACACTTATGGAGACGTATTTTTGTACGATAAGTAGTTGCAAACGTTTCTTTCCAAATTTAATAATACATGTATGTCAATGCATTTTAAAGTTACACTCGCAACTGTTTGATAATTTCTATATAAACCTAAATATTTTCTTTTTTAATGTTAATATCCATACCCTAAAGATAAAGATGTACATTACATATGTATTTCAATTCTACAATATTATTCAATGATTCATTTTCATCACGTTTATTTTGCGGACTAAATCATGGTATGAAAACAAGGGCGTTAGATATTAAATACAGAAAGGTAAATTTTCTTCTAATTTAGATTGTTAAAATATTGTCATATACGTAGAGAATAATTTGTTTTCCATAAGGTAGATCTCACACTAAAGCAGTGTTTAAACGTACCAAAAAATCAGGCGAGCTAAGGTCACTTGACCCATATCAAACATAGGTACGATGGAATTTCATTTTACAGCCATACAATCGAACATACAGTTGATGATAACAGGATGGATCATTTCACAATCATAAGGACAGTGATTTTCTTGATTTTGGTTACATACACCAGTCAAATTGACGGGTGAGTGGTGTTCTATATTAGATATACATGAGAGTTGATTTACAATAGTGAATTTTAAACACGTATATTTCCTTTAAAGCAGTGAATACTATGCACACAATCAAGTATAGAAGTATCCCATTTCAAAATGGAAATATTTTAAAACGTGTGTGTGCGCATCACACGTTAAAGCTTCCGTAAGTTGATATGTTGAGAATTCTTCAATGTGTAGCGACATAAATCTAATTTACGAGTACGAATGCATGTGATACGAAGCAATGTATTTTGGGAAAACACACCAATGTTATGTGATTAATGTCTCAAAATTAGAAACCAGTGAAAGAAGCTTTTTTTTTAGTAAAGCGCATTGCTGCTTTAATTTCGTCTGTAGACTACGCTAAAGTTAAACATAATACTTTTTTTTATCCGATGCGCAGATTGATGTTTTAGATGCTTCCTAACTTTGATCATTTCAGTTTTGATAAGAATATTTTAAAAAACGTATAAGAGTAAAACAATAATTCATAAATAAATCATTAATCAAAATTTCAAAAGTACAATTTAAAAATCCAAGATAATTTGAAGTACAACACATATCATTTCTAATGTTTTAAGGCATTATACTCAGACTTGTTGTTTAAACCTTTGTGAATACTCATTGATTTAATGTGTAATTTCAAGAAGGTAAACTAGTTAATTTCCTAGACCTATACCATTCTTTGCATAGATATAATACTTTCAAAATGTCGTGACTGATATATTACGTAACATGATATAAGTGATGCAAGGCCCCAGACAAGGAATATCTTTGGTTTGGAGTGTTAAATATTACCTATTTGTGGTTTCTTTGATTTGAGCGATAAATACTAGAGATTGATTTAGACTTTTAAAAGTCCAACTTCCAACTAATCCAGGTCTGGAGTCATAAATTATAGGATATACGAAAACACGTTTTCCAAATACAATATTATTAAGTAATGTTCACAGTATTTTATTTCGATGCAATCGAACACTGTACGTAGACGTTAATGAACATATACTTTTCCTTAAAGAATATGTCAACTTTCGTCCGAATGCCTATATAGATGCTCAGCAAATCCATGCAGTTAAGATCGCTGTACATTTTACAATAGCATGCATGCGTACTAGTGCTTAAGAATTATACATGCAGTTGTCGATATATGTTAAATTTGAGCAGTTAAATGAAAAGGTGAAGAAAATTAAGCGATTAATCTTGTAAATCCTCAATGTAATACAAAGATAGATGGGCAAATAGGGTCAGATGCTTAGAAGAGGACGTGTTCCCGTCGACCAGTCACACCTGCCATAAGTCAAATGTTTTGATCAGATACACGGAGTAATCCGTAGTCAAAATATGTGTATAATCAACAACATTTGACACAACGACAGGTTGCATTGTCAAACGAAATCCTGATATCGATCATAGAATTTGGAAAATAATGACGTTTTACTTTTGAAACCCTGCAACATAAACTTTTGTGACAGTAGCGTGTCTCAATTTACAAGTATATTTATCTTACGCAAAAAAGCTTTTGAAAATCAAATAAGTTGAGCGACATAAAAACCATATGCAGGTGATGGTGGAATGTTGCTACATCAATAAAGGAAGTTGATGATGGATAAGTTAAATTCATCCCGCTTGTTATAAAAATGAGTTGTTAGTTTGCCGTTAATGTTAATGCTCAATAAAACATCTAAGTACTAAGCAGCTGTGAAACAATCTGTTGTTTTGTTTCAAGTTCACTGGGATATATCGAATGTGCGTCTGAATAAAAATGATTATTACTATTAAATAAAACGTCGTCGATATTGAATTATACACTAGATATGTTTATTTTTCCTTTTCGTGTAGAAGCTTTACAATAAACTCTTTCTCGTAAAAATATAAAAATAGGTCACTGACCAAAGGAGCACAATTCGTGTCCATGGCGATTCCAACAAGCTGTTGGAAAACCTGACAACCACAGACTTCAATGTTATTGTCAATGAGGAATTCCAACATTGTTTTTAATATCCGACCTAAGAAAATAATCAGTGTGCACATATTAAATGATTCGCTGCTTATGAAATTAATATTTTCAATTAAATTTTATCCGTGATTAAGAAAATGGGAAAACTCAATAGATAAATTTATAATCTTTAATAATTTATGACTCAGTTTTATTGCCATTACTAACTAATTAAATCGATTGTAATTTCGTGCTGTGGTCTGCTCTGGTTCTTCCTCACGATATTAAGAATACCAATACAATCCAACCACCGCTCACTGAGGGAGTAGGAGTAGTGACGAGTCAATACATGTAGTAAGTATTAGACGCACAGTTAGTAAGTGACAGTATTCAGGACAAAGCTGTTGTGTTAAAATTAAATCGGGAGTGGGTCGAGTAGTTAAGATGGGGACACCACACGAGGAGATGAATATTCCTCACAAACACCCGCTAATCAGGGCTAGGAGTAATGATTCTCTGAGGTAGGTAAAATATCACTAACCACTTTTTTTTTCCCCAGTTCGTTTAATATAGCAAGTGGATCCAGAAGGAGGTCCACTCTCCGCATGGAGATCCGAGGATCAAGCACTGGGCGACCTACTATAGGAGACGTGAGTCGCGACAAGGGGCCCGAGCTACAGTAGTTAGATCGTTTGAGGGAAGTCGTAACCTTTGAGAAAGGACACTCGGCTGGGGTAGTCAGCCAGTGCGCCTATCGTTATAAGTAAAAGAGCGTATGCAAACGCTAATAGTTGAGACGTTGATAACGACGTATATGATGCGCTGTGATTTAGTCAGATTCTTATAGTTATGTATCAGAGCGAATGAACGAATTTAGAGCCGTAAAAGACAGAACACGGACGAAGTTATATTTCGAGAAGTGAATACGAGCAGTTATGCAGGAGCATGTGCCTGGAGGAACGGAGAGAATCGGGCTCTGTATATCAGAAGAAGGTGACGAGTATTAATCCATCAGAGTCGAAGTTGAATCGGTTGCTGATTAGGAAAAATGAAACAAGGCGTGTATTATAATTCAAAGAATTTGTCAATTATTTTTTGGTCCTTCATCGAAGGTATGCTCTGTACAGATGTAGAGTGTAAGAAGTGAAGGGAAGCAGTTGTAAGTCGATGACTAGTGTAATTTCTAAGCTATCGTGATGAACCAAGTCTCACGGAGAGTGCCGAGTGACGCCCGAAGACATTCTCTCAAGATTTTTTTGTTTTCTAATTGTTCGATGCAGGACGACTAGATGTCATGCAAAAGTAATTTTTCGGCCACAGATATTCATAGGGGTAGGTTCATCGTACATATTGCGTTGGGGAACGTGAATGTGAGTATTTGTTGAGGCAAGGCAAAATACTCTGGGTTTTCAAGTGTGCAGTCTGGGGACGTTCGATTGGACATCTCGGCAACTGTTTTTGAAGTAGAGACTTAAATACACAGTTGGTGATGGAGGGGCGATAATTTACGATCAGAAGCGTACAAGGAAAAGGGACTGTTCGCGCAGTAGAATGCATGCTAGCCAGTCTCGAACCAACTTGCAACGCTTTTAAAGTTAAATTGAAGTGACCTCGGTCAACAACTCAAGTTTCGTCTCATAGAGCGCGGAATCAGTGCGATGGCCTATCGTGCCCACTAGTGGACTCTTGGGATAAGGCGTTGTCATTATGGTGTGGTCAAGGGCTTTTGAGCAGCAAGGGACGATCAGGAAATAGTGACAGCGGAAGTATGAAGTGGGGATTAGATTAGTACCACCGTAAAAGGGACTGAAGTACTCTGCGCTAAGAACCGTTCTAGTGTGGTTTTTTTTTGTTTGTTAATTATCCCCATTAGTCCATGGTCCCGATTTACAGGAATAAAAAAAAAAAAAAAAAAAACTTCTTCTCACGGCAATTTTTACAAGAAACAGAAGAATAGGACAATATGATATAATTTACACATTATTAGTTTGGTCCAGGGCAATGGTCAGTGTTTATTTTAACACCAACATATTGTGAGTATGCTGAATCCGAAAAAAATTAAAGAATGGCTGGCCTTCATGAAAATGGGCTATCTATGATTAGGTCAGGTATTCAAATGGCGTCAGGGGCAGGAAGAATTCAAAAATGCAGCTAAGAGGAAAGTATCTTTAGGCAAAGAGTATCTATAGGCTAATACATTATGGTAGGTCGTGAGCGGTAGGATACCACGAAGTGAAAGAGGTAAACGGTAGAAGGCAGTGATATATCAGGCTGTCAAGATTATAGTGAGTGAAGACATAATTTATGCTATCTGCGTGTTGGAAGGTATCTTAGTGATCCAGCAGGTGAGAAGCAGATCATGGACCCGAATACCTACAGGGATCACCGCAGATATTGACAGGGTAGTGAAAACGCGCATCGGTTAACCGAGCTGATCCGGGAGATAAATCTCAAACATCCTCGCTATAGACGTATGATAAAAGTGATCAAGGTTAACTTGATATGGAGGGAACAGGTGTGGAATGAAAGGAGGCGCCGAAGAGACTGTTGTGGCGATAAGGAGGCAGCATCGGGTGTGAAGCGAGAGACAAACTTTGATTCTAGATAGAAGTGATAACCTACTATAACCAATGAACGTGTGGGTGGAACATGGCGGCAGTGTAACAGCCTGGCGGGCGTATATAAGGTCGCAGGCTGCAAAGGTCGATAACTCGGGCAGTGGTATCAGCAACGGCAGGGACTAGAAGATAAGTCTAAATTCACTCAAGGGAAAATGGATCAAACGGCATTAAGATGTAAAGGCGGGGGCGGTTTTACCGGAGCAAAGAGTAAGCGTGGCTAGCAGGCAAAAGAGCGTTAGAGGCAGAAGAGCATCATGCGATTCTGGAGCAGCTCTCGATGTGTCAATAAAGAAGAACTATAGGATAGCGTATGCCGGTAAAAAGCTCGCGCTAAGATAGCATTACGTAATTCACCGAAGGGATGGATCAAACAAACGTTATGCGTCTAGGATGGTATCCTGACAGATGTGAAGCGATGAAGGAGTAGCAAGAGGGGACATGTCGCGTGACACTCAGTGGATCCTGGAGAAGGTACTTAATGAAGGGGACCGCATAGCGCAGATGGTGTGAGCAGGCCTGCTGAATAGTAGAGCGTAGTGAAACTTGTATCTGATCACGAAAGGAGCAGACTAGCGGTGACCCAGGTAGCACGGATTTGTACCGGAGACGCTCCGCGAGAAAAACACAGCTGGAGGAAGTACTTACACTGGTATAACTCTCTAGTTTCATCGCGGTATACTCTGTAACGATTTGGGTGGTGTTGGATAAACCGTCCGAAGGTGAAATGTGCGCAAACACTCACAAAGTATCCTATGATGCCGAAATGACTTACGAAGGTATGTGAGTATGCTAATTGGAAGGAAGGATGGGGAGTAGTATAATCAAGCTGTTTCAAGCGGGGAATGGTGTGCTTAAATACCAAATAGGACATAATCTGAGAATACCTATTTATAATTATATCCTCCTGACCTACATAAGTGTAGCAACTGATAATAAAACTTTCAGCGTTATTTTTTTTTATTTGATTATAAAAAAAAGATCACTTTACAACCAATAGAAGGGGTCCCCAAACGCGTTTTCTTCGCCAATTAGTGAACGCCATTCGAATTTCCTCTGTGTGTGGTTTCTCTCCCTAGTCGTTGGAGTTGTATCATCTAGACCTCCACAATCAGCCTGCCGATCGAAAGGACGCGGCTTCGAAAGCAGAATCCCCTTTTAGAGTAATCCAACCGTCGGTGTTAATGGAAGCCGAGGTCGAAGATCCAGCTCAGTGGGCTGCCTTAATCTTGAACACCGTGCGGGATGTAGTAGGTAGCAAAGCGCAGGTCAATGTACTATAGCAGAAGTAGAATCCGTCTTTAAGTGTCACGATATGGAAATATTCATTAGGTAGAGAGAAAATGAACTCTATTTGATTGACTGATCTAACCGGACGTTTGAGTCTGAGAATTTCGTGAGAATGGGGTCAGGTACGGTAAGGAATGGAGGAGAACGGTGGGGTCTTGTCATGTAGATCGATGTATGGACTGTGATATGACAACTCACGCAGAGAATGTCGCGTAAAAATGTGCACCATCGATCGGCTCTGAGTTATGAGATTATGATTAACTCGACTATATGGGCATGGACCTATAGCCGGGTTGTTTTTTTTTGTTTGCGAATAGGGATACTCTTTTTTTTGGTTTTTTTTTTTTTCGTTTTTTTTTTTGGTTTTTTTACTTAGTCATTATGATAACCTCTCTCAGACTCTGGAGTCGTGGTTGGTTTGTTTTCGCACTAGAGTTTTTTTTTTTTGTTTTTTTTTTTTTTTTTTTGTTTTTTTTTTTCATTTTATTTTTTTTTGAAATTGACATGAATGAAGCGGACAGAGCAGTAATTGCTTGTGTTTGGTAGTACGGTATTATCTTAAGCGAGGGGGAGCGCGATCAGAAGTTACGTCGACGAAATATAAGTTCTGAAGACGTGTATGTTTAAATATACGAGAGATGGATATTCACAATGAGCAGAGCACACGTCACCCATGAAGGGTAATAGCAAGTGGAAAGGTGTACAGCGTGAGAGCAATCACTAAGGCGTACACGGGTACTTGAACTCTAAATACTGGAGCAAGATGGAATACGGACGGCGCCCGCACCGCTACACACTGTACGTCTCTGTCGAAATGGAGTGTGATGGTGGTAGCTTAGCGTAAGATTCATGCTAGTTGGTGACTAGAGCGAGATATCAGGTGATAAGGCGGATCGCTTGCTCTATATATATGTATATGCAGGCTTATAGCGATACTAAGAGTTGAGCGAGAACTTGCGATGTGGATAATCGTGAGTTTCGTTGTAGTAGTAAGGAACGATGTACGGAGTCTGTTGCCATAAGTAAATGATGCATTGCGCCAGACGTTTCGACAGCTATTCAATGACGAGGTGGAGGTATTACTCGAGGTATTTGGTTGATGGCTAGGAGAGAGCTATGAATTGACCTCATTCTTTGGCACCAGGACGGTCTAGCTTAATTTGGCTAGAGAACGCCACAGTGGCGAAGGTTCGTGTGAGAGAGTAGGCGAGCTGGGAAATGCCCGAACTCTCTGATTAGATATAAAATAGCGAAGAAATTTAGGTAACTCTCTGAAACAGTCTACCGTTATAGGTTGACAAGCCAAGGCGAGAGGCCGCGCTTAGATCTGCGGACACATGAATTAGAGGGCTGACAGGTGTCCCTCACAAAGAGAAGATGACCGTGTGCTGTGGCAAATAGCCGAGGGATGCAGTTGAGTGAGATAGGTTCAGAGTACGCTCAGACGTACTGCGGATCGGCATTATTGAAAGTAAAGAGTGTTAAGGCATGTCTAGCGAAGAGGAGCTGGTCTTGGCCAGGAGGGAAGAGGCGCCGCACCATACCGTGCGGAGGCAGACCATTCGGTGGCAGACACCGCGTAACGGGAAAGGAATGAAGCGGAGAGAATGAGCGATATAGTGGATCCGGCGCTATGCCCCAAATATTGAATTTTGATTTGATTGTTTGACAGCGGAGGCATAGATGCGTCAGAAATGAGGCAACGAAATAGGGTCTTTAGGAATAATCGCGGTCATACGCAGGGTATCTATAGTTTTCCACGGTTCACGAGCTTGTAGTCGCTTGTAAGATTGGCAAATTTAGCCTTCTCACGCGTTTTACGTAAATGACGAATTACGGAAAAAGATGGCAAGGCAGCCGCCAAGAACAAGCGGGGTGTGACTTGATTTGACGGATTGAGGCATAAACAAATTGGTATCTTAGGCTGACACGATGAACTCTCAGGTAATAGGAAAGATAATGAGAAATGAGGCGCCCCAGACGGTGTAATAGTTCGTCAAGTCCCGACTGTAAGGTACTAAGGGTAGGGAGAGATCTATAAAAGCTAGTAATAGATAGTAACGAGTTATACATCAAGCATTCGGGGCGAAGTAAGACGAGCGGGCGTATGAATGCTCAGGTGGAGGCACCGAGATCGATGCACGCATGCGATGCCCAGCGATACGGGGCTACGTCACGTTGCTGCGGTGAGAGTTGCCATGGCATAGCAGAGCTGAGGAACCTCAGGGTGGGAGTAGAGGGGAGAGGAGAAGGATGGAAAGACAGGTAGAATGAATCGGCGAAAGAGTTACCGCCGACAGTTAAGAGCTTAAATGGTTTCAAGTCATTTGGTCTAGAAAGAGATCTGCTTATTGGCGAATGAAATAAGGGTGAACGCGAATGGGAACTCTAACACCACACGAGAAGATGCGTTGCGAATTAATGGCTAACGGATCGGCGGGAACCTGCGAAATATAGAGGTAACTTCGGTGGAACGAACTAGAGCACGCCGATCGAGGGTAATGGTGGAGTCGTACAGGGTGTGGCGCTGAAGAGCTATGAACGAAATGCTTATGACCAATTTGTCTGGAATATTGTAAACCTCGACCCACGATGTAGCACTCGAAGGATCCCCCTGAAAGACCGACTTAATAGGTGAAGCGAAGCAACCGTCTAATGAACTTCGGGACGTATGTTGCAGAAAGAATAGTGGACGTTGTTGGAATGAGGTTTAAAAGTTCGCGGCACAGGTCAAAAGGAGCACAGCTTACCAGAAATTAATAACGCTTGGGGTTTCTGTCAACTATTAAGAGCCATCACCGAACGCTAAGGCCTAACGAGGATGAGGAGGGGATACGACAGAGGTTAAATAAACCCGTCACTGTCCGGAGATATATAACTAAATATATGGAGTCTCCTGACTCATGATCTTTGCCCCTTTATATCCTTACTTGAATCAAGCGTTGTTGTCTGTTTTACAACGACTAATAATTGTGCAGTTTGCATAACAACAGTAAAATCTAGGGCAAGACCTCTGGAAATTGGATCTTAAATTCATGAAGTATAACGGACCGAGGTGGAGAACCTAGAACCCAAGAAGCCACATCGCGAAGCTTCATCGGCCATGGTCGAGTGGATTGGAGCCCATGGTAATAAGGGCTTTACAAATGTTTGCCTGTCTCCTGATGGTTTGGTAAGAATCAAAGGCTTGGTTAGTGTGCTCGCTTTACATGCAGGGCATAATTGTTAAGACGTAGAATGCACGCTGGCAGTCACTAAGTGTGGAGTGTGAGCATACAAAAGAAATAGCTCCTTAATTTATGTGTTGCTTTACGCTCGCACTCTCTCGAGCAAACCCACGCCGCAAACGAGTACTGAAGCATGTCGCTTTACTTCTGTTTAGCCCGTCATCATTCATAGCAGGCTAGAAGAGTTAGTTAACCACTGCTTAATCAAAGGCTTCTTGGAGGTGTCGGATTATCCACTAGCAATAGAGTTGAGGGACATGACAAACTATTTCACACCATTATTGAGAAGATCAAGAAGTGCTCCATAGGTTTATGATTGTGGGGCCCGTAACACCGGAAATATGCCATAGATACGGATGAACTCGTAGGCTATACAAGGATCAGATACTCCAATATAATTTCAAGGTTGAACGCTCACTCTCGACTGAGATTGTCTAGTGGAGGGATTGTAGAAAATAAGGAACTGAAACTATGCTATGGTACCCATAAATAACGCGCGATAGGGTATGGAGCATTCTCCGACATCTAACTTAAAGTACATATATTTACGGGGGGCGAGAGGGGCTACATGGGTTGAGGTGCAAGAGAAGAGAATTTTCAATATACACAGATTGCGCTGTATTAATGCGGAGAAACTATTCAACACACAGAGTTGTCAGTTAGATGCATCTAATGGTACCTTAGCTGTGACCATCGATAGTATTAATAGGAAGGGACAAAGTCGGCGCGTGTTAGGAGCTTGTGTGCCAAAGGCGGGAGCTAAGATGCGGTTGGGAGCGAGGTAACTTGTGCCTGGAATAATGCCGGAGCGGGAGAAATAAATCAACCCAGATCAGTTTCAAAATCAGGATTGGAATGGCAAGACAAGGCCCGCTCCTGACACAACTATCGGGACTCTCGTGGTGCTGGCATGGAGAGGGTTTAGTGGACAGAGTAGGTCGTCAACGGCTGAATCCACAAGGATAAGGAATTATCTGGCGAAGTTAGCGGTAAGTCTAACGATCTCTCTGCTGAGAAAACCAAGAGGTGTCATACGAAATTTTACAACCTGTTGAACATGATAGTGAGCTAGAGTGCCCCAATTTTTCAATATGGCAAATCTGCATATGGCTAATAAGCTACTGGTGGTGAATTGCAGATTTTAAGCATATGTAGCATGATGTAATACAGTGTTGTGTGTCCAAAAAAAGTGGTTTGGACGGGGACTAGACGGACCAGGGTATCGGCACGGACAGAGTTGACGTAAGAGCCAAAGTGTGAAGACTATATTTCTATGCTCTTGGTGAGACCTTAGTTCAATAGGTAAGGACGGTGAGACAACTGGATAAAGTGTAACAATTGACATGATATAGAAAGCTGTTGGGACACCACCAGGCGGATGGTAAGAAGATTGATGAGAGTTTCAAACTTTAAGTAGGGAGCAGTATAAGTGTGCCGAGGATGGCAAAGAGGGCAAAGGGGTGGGTGTTAATGGCACGAGTACCTTTATCGATGGGATCGTGTGTAGTCGGGCCTCACGCTACTCACTAAAATCTGTATGGTTTGTGACGAGTAATAGTCAATGCTCAGGGCTTCAGGAAAGTTAGAGAATTAGTCTGTTTTGAAGCGTCGTACTAGTGGAGTTTGTTGCCAGTTTTAGGATGGCCGGAACGGGGCATAAGACTTGCTTTCTATTCAGGTGGGGGAGGGGTGAGGTCTCGAATGACCGATTAAGGCTGAATACAGAGGACCGTGAAATATGTGCGGCTAGAATCAAGAGAGAATAAGTGTCATTACACCCGCGAGAGGAGTTGACTGGAGTAGACTAGGTAGCAAGTGGTACGTATTTCCGAAGGGGTACTAACATGTGCCAACGGCTTCGCGCAGATTCTAGCAGAGGATTGGAGTGCATGCGTACAATGAATCAACCAGGTATTTGGTATCATGCTAGATACTGGGTGAGTCTGAGTCAGGGGTAGATATCGG
>CAJDSM010044664.1:0-12552 GCA_903981925.1 Ostrea lurida
AGTTTGCCCCAAATACTGCAGGAAGTGGGAGTTGTGTTGGTTCTTCATAAAAAATGTGCCGATTTAAATCATTCAATTCATGAATTTTCTAAATTTAAATTTTTTTCTGTAGGATTTCCCATTTGTTGATACAAGCGTACTATATTTATCACGATCCTTACACACATTGTTGACAGCTGCAGCGCATTCATAAGGAAATGAATGTATTGATGATTTGTGTAAATTATACTCCATGAGATCATCCTTTCAAATTTTTTCTTGATTTCTTTTATTATGGCCAACTAGTGTGAATTAGTCCGACTCAAAATTTTGTACCCAGTTTGTGTTTGTTAGTTTGGGATCTGAATACCACATTGCTCAGTTTCTTGGTAGTGAAAGTTATGATAGAGTTATGGCAGTGACCATCAATTTATATTGATTCATTTAAGTTATGCTGACAGATGATGAAAATGACTTAGGGGAGTTAGGTTCTCGGCTTTTGGACATCAGGTCTCACATGATGTTGTAACCGCAAGCCTGGTTCAATGGTATATTATATTTTTCACTTAATCTATCCTGTTGAAATTTTTTTTTTAGTTAAATTAAATTTCTTAAAAGATTTGTCAAAGGACTATTTTTAAGTGTGGCAGAAAGTTTTTGTACCGGTAATCAAAAAGCAACAAATCAGCAAAATTTTACCATTTATTTCATTGAAAGATATTGTCTGTTTTATACTCATTACCAGGTAAACATGTATTTCAATTTAACAATTTTGTAATTTATAATACATGTAGTAGTAGAGTTTTGGATCTAATTCAAATATTGTATTCCCAAGCGTATGACGAGAATTCTTTAAAAAGATGTCTAATTTGATTATTATAAAGTTAAAATTTATGTAGAATATGTTAGAAATAAATACATATATGTGCAATAGTTTAAAGCAATTGTGTTGACACCAAAGGACAAATGTGACGTGAATAAATTAAAAGTAAATTGTAAGTGCAAGAATTAATGTAATATTTTCAAAATGTACAAGAATTGAATCATTAAAAATATTACACACTTTAATAGTATCTATACTGGCAGCAACTTAAATGATGAGTGGCATATTCTTGAGCGGATGCTGTAATCTCTGTTGGTGTTTTATAAGAGGTTGTTGACTTAGAGGGTACTGATACATTTTGGCAGTGCTTTATCAGCAAGGCACAGATTAATTTTATAAACACCACATTGACACATTAATTACCACCTACTTTGAGCTGTCATGTTTGTAAGCTATTGTTGGTTCAAGTTAAGACTTTTTTTTTTTTTCAGTGAACAACTCTCTGCAATTTTTCTAGGAATTTCATAATGAGAAAAAAAAAATAGATTCCTTTGTAAATTTGTTTGTTGTAATCTGAAGGCTCTGAATTTGAACTACATGTAGTATTTGAATGCTAATGAAAAATGATGGTGTTTTGAAAGTATAAATTGGTGAAGTTAACAAGATATTTTAAAAACATAATCATAATATAGAAATATATATATACAAAGTTGAGTGTAGGGCAACATGGACCTCTGACAAAAGCGAAGGCAGGATCAGGTGCCATGGAGGAGTAAGCATCCTCTGCTGACTGTTCACACCCACCATGAGCCCTTAGATATAATTTACTTATAATTATGTATGTTGTTGATGTGTTTGACCTGTGACTGACTGACTGTCAGTTTCCAGGTTTCTGAGACCCGCACTGTATGATAGACATTGATGTACATGTGTAAGCTATTCTCATGGAGCACACCATACAGTCAGGTTTATTTGTATGTGTGTCAGGAGGACCAGAAAAATCAGTTATATGTGTTTTATTGTATTATTTTTTAATTAATTTATAAAGCAGGTACCTTGTGCACATTGTTATAAATAAAAAGTCTGAAAGTAGACTTAACAACATAAATTTTGTATTTCAGAATGTAACATACTACTCGTACCGAGGGCGATTTTCTGAGACCACGAAGCTAGTGACGATACATAAAGGAGGGGTGGGGCCGCGGGGGAAACAGACCTGGCAGAAAGAACTACTGAGTATCCCCACCACCCCTCCCTCTCATCTCCATGGCTGTAAAAGTAAAATTATAGATATACAATACTGTATAGAGTAAGCCTGTAAAATCATAAGATTATACATACTGTATAGGTAAGGGTGTAAAATCATAGATCAATACTGTCATAGAGGTAAGCTGTAAACTCAATAGATATACATTAACTGTATAGAGGTAAGGCTTGTAAATATAGATATACAATACTGTATAGAGGTAGGCCTGTAAGAATCATAGATATCAATACTAGTATAGAGGTAAGCTGTAAATATAAGATATACAATACTGTATAGAGGTTAAGGCTGGTAAATCATAGATATACATACCTGTATAGGGGTAAGCTGTAAAATATCATAGATAACAGTATTGGTATAGAGGTAAGGCTGTAACCATAGATATACGAATACTGTATAGAGGGTAAGGCTGTAAATCTAGATATACAATACTTGTATAGAGGTAAGGCTGTAAAATCAATAGATATAACAATACTGGTATAGAGTAAGGCTGTAAATCATAAGATATACAGTATTGTATAGAGGTAAGGCTGTAGAATCATAGATATATCAATACTGTATAGAGGTAAGGCTGTAAATCATAGATATACAATACTGTATAGAGGTAGGCTGTAAATCAGATATACAATACTGTATAGAGATTAAGGCTTGGTAAAATCATAGATATACAGTACTGTATAGAGGTTTAGGCTGTAAAATCATAGAATATACAATAAACTGTATGAGGTGGCTGTAAAATCATATGATAACAGTACTGTATAGAGGTAAGGCTGTAAAATCATAAGTATACAGTACTGTATAGAGGTAAGGCTGTAAAATCATAGGAATATATCCAAATACTGTATAGAGATAAAGGCTGTAAAATCATAGATATACAGTACTGTATAGAGGTAAAGGCTGTAAAATCATAGAATAATACAATACTGTATAGTAGGTAAGGCTGTAAAATCATAGATATACAGTACTGTAAAGGTAAGGCTGTAAAATCATAGGATATACAGTACTGTATAGGGGTAGGCTTGTACAATCATACTGTAATAGAGGTAAGACTTGTAAATCATAGATAATACAATCTGTATAGAGGTAAGGCCCTTGGGGTAAAATCATAGATATACAATACTGTATAGAGGTAAAGGCTGTAAATCAATAGATATACAATACTGTGTATAAGAAGGCTGTAAATCATAGATATACAATACTGTATAGAGGGCCTGTAAAAATCATAGATATACAGTACTGTATAGGGTAAGGGAGGCTGTAAAAGTCATAGATAGTACAATACTGTATAGAGGTTAAGGGAGGCTGTAAAATCATAGATATACAATACTGTTATAGAGGTAGGGCCCTGTAAAATCCATAGATTACAATACTGTATAAGAGGTGAGGCGTAAAATGTCAATAGATATCGAATACTGTATATGGGTAAGGCTGTAAAATCATAGATTACAATACTGTATAGAAATAAGGCTGTTATAATCATAGATATCAGTCACTTGTATGAGGTGAGGCTTAAAATCGATGATATACAATACTGTATAGAGGTTGAGGCCCTGTCAAAATCATAGATATACAATACTGTTATAAGGTAAGGCTGTAAAACTCATAGATATACAGTACTGGTATAGAGGTAAGGGAGGCTGAAAATCATAGGATATACAATACTGTATAGAGGAAGAGAGGCTGTTACTTGTATATATATGTATACATGTATTCTGTAGGGTAGGAAGCCTTTAAAAAATCATGTAGATTTGCAGGGTAACTTTCAAAGACGGTAAGGCAATGCATACAAAAGTAACTTAAGCTTTTTCAGCTTCCATCATTTAGGAAAAATCTTGTGTGACAGATTTTTTTGTACCTTATATCATACCACCGCGAGACTCCCCCGCTCACTCAAGAAAGTAAATCTAAATCTAACTATTTAATATACAATTATTCATCATTTTAATAAATCTAATGGAAATTTTGGCAAGAAGTAGAAAAAAATTCACTACACCCAGAACAAAAATTGAAGACAAATAATTTTGGCAGAAGTATTGTATCAATATTACCAATGAAGGATCCATAAATCATAGGTTTGTCATTCTTCTTCAAGTAATGGGGTGATGGTTAGGATCTCTCCAAGAGAACAAGCATTTAATTAGGAGATGTCACTTCATTGAATCCTTGAATGACAATAGGATTTTTTTTTGTGAACATTATACATGTGGATACTGCCTCTTAATCTTCTGTCCAAATCAGATTTAAACATACATGTATATGATATGGTCACTCAAAGAAACTTGATGTCATTACATAAAAATCGACAATTTACACCTCCTGCATCAGCTAATGGTTATTACCATCATCAATGTACAGAAAATGGTTGCCTAATTTGCAGCTTAATTTTAGAAGTTATGAAAGGGGGAAATCTGGAGAGAGAGAGAGAGAGAGAAAGAGAGAGAGAGAGAATAATTGATGTTTCAGCCTTTCAAGTAACCATCATCGTGGAATATTTAGCTCATTATCAGGATATTCTGGTTGATGGTACATATAGATACACTAGAACCACAGACAAGCAGTCCTCCATTACCATGGGGAAATAGATTCCAAATCAAGAGCTTCAAATTCTAAATATTCTCTATTGTCAAGAACCATTTGTGAAGGGTTTACAGTTCAGAATTGTTGTTAGAAGCTTGAATTCATATGGAGAGGAATAAGAAAAAAACTCTTTAGAGTTTATTAGTTCTCGACAACAATGGTGTTGATACAATGTATACAAGGTTACGACTTGCACTGATAATTAATATTAGGTTCTAGTTTTTGATGCAGATTAAAATTCTGATATTTCTCTTTCACAGCTGGCTATCAAGCCCTCAGGCTTTGGTAAGAAGGTGAAAATCCCGGTGGACATCATTATTGGCACGGTTCCAACTGCCAAACCACAGTCCCAGAAAACTTCCTATCACCCGCTCCCGTCCATCGTCAAAGACGACGTAATTCCATTCCCGTTCTTCGAGCTCGGGAGCAGTCCTAGTCAACACATGCTTCCTACAGCGCCCCCGTGGGAAGAGGACGAAGATATCCCATGAGCATCGGTGTATTCGCAACATTCGGTCAAATGAAGATAATCGTCAGCTCTAAGTCCGTCTATACAGTTACCATGGAAACCTCAGGAGATTTACAGATTTCGGGACCAGCATTACCAAGAGTAGTTCTGATGCCATAGTGACAAAAATATCCCACAATTTTGTGAAAAATAGAAAACTGAAATCTATTTTTAGTTTTTTGGGTTTGTTGTTTTTTTTTTTTCTGCAATATTGTGAACAATAGATCTGGAGGCATTTAATATCTTGTATATAATGAGATCTGGAATTCTTTTCTTTGTTTTTTTTTTTTTGTTTGTTATTTGAGTTAGTTCAAAACATTCTCTTTTAGCTCAATACTTTGGTTTTGATTTTTATGATATTTTTTTATTTGAAACTTTATTTCATTTATAATTTCTTATATATACCATCTTCATTTTAATATTTTTGTGAACACCTTAAATCACATGTCACATTTTGTAATGATTTTAAGCAATACGTTATCCCTGGTTTATAGAGTTGTATATGAATCACTAATATTTCAGCTATTCAAAGCGTGACTCGAATATGCTGAAAAGTTTGGTCTAATATTATCAGAAAGAACTTCTGCTGTTTGTGAAGTTTTCTGTATTTTGAGTGATGAGATGTGTTGAGAATATTTTTTTTATATATATAAAAAAAAACACTGTACTTATAACATATGCAAATGACACCAAAGATTTATCTGGCATTTTGGTTTGTGCAAATCTTAAACATTTAAAAAATGAGTTTTTCCTCTTATCAATTTGGTATATTCATTCAGGAGGGTATAAATGTGATTGCGATCCATTCGCTGCAAGTCATGTAATTTAGACTGGCTATTTGTCGATCCTTCGCGTAAGTATATTTGTGTGTCTTCCCTCAAAACGCAATTTTCTGTCATAGAACGTGAAGCACTTAGAGGAGGTCATTCCCTCATTGCAGATTTGTGTACATTTAATATAAGAAGGATTTACATTTCGCGAGTTTTTAATGTTTCCACTATGTTGTTCTGCTGCCTTCTCCACCAAAAATATGTATTATCTTTTTAATAATATAAGGCCTTTAAGTCCAAGCACACATCACTCTATAGATCCAAGAACTTTACGTGCACACTCTTTTAGATGAGTGAAAATAAACGACCTACCTCATTCAAAGTATCGCTGATTGATAAATCAGGTCAGAGAATATGACCATATAGATTCAATTAGCAATTTTAATATCTTTATTTTTTGTCACGGAGAGGAGGGAGTTGGCGTGAGATGTTATATCAGTTTCCTTTTTGCATGAAAACATCCTTGTTTTGTTGAACAGAGGAAAAGTTATGATTCCTTTTAAGTTGCACAGTTCTTTTAAGAAAAAACATTAAATTCTTACCCATGTATTCACGGTGCTCTGTATACCCTTCTCCCAAAGTAGAAAATCGCCAGTCACTCAATGAAAAATAGATGGGTTTAAGCAAAGATAAATATTATATCAAATAGAGGATGGAGTATGGGTATTGTGTAGATAATCAATATATGTCAAAATGAATAATAAAAAAGATTGAGGGTCTACGCAATGAAGGTGGAGACATCTGTTGTTTTATGTATGTTGGTACCACATTACCACAATGAAAACCCTATTTTAGTGTGGGTTAGTGGATCCGCCTCTTAAGTTTTTACATTTCAGTTTGATTATGGTTTGATATTATGATAACGGTGTATCTGAAAATCCAGCTCAATATACTTCAATCGCATAAGCATTGATACTCGTTAGCCTTTTTATTTGGATATCTCGATGCAACTCGATACAGTCTAGTGCAGGATCAAGCCTCCTCGTGTTGCAATAATGACCAATTCTGAGTTTAAGACTCATAAGCTTTTAAAGCAGTTAGATTAGTAATATCTTTCGAAACCAATTGATATGATGGTATCTACGATTAGCCTTTTTATAGATCTTTTGTGATTAATATGTGCACAGTTCAGCGACATTCTCCGCAAATATTGTGTCATATTGACAATTTTTTCTCATTTATGCACATATCATTTTCTAGTATAGGAGGGGTCAAGCACTGTATAGAACCCTTTGGTTTTCAAAAATTGCATTAACTGTTTTCAACAAGATGAAGAGTATCGAGTATGTTGCCTTACTTAATTGTCAACTCTGTATGGCATATTCTTTGTATTCAAAGAGACAAATTTTCTTTGCTCTATTAAGTGATTCATATTTTTATGGACAAAACTGGTTTCATAAGCTCCTAAAGCAGTTTTTACCATAAGATCCTACAGAGATGAATGAACGCTGGTTGTTTTTAATAGAGTATTGCCATGTCGTATTTCAAAGTTGACTTTTTACTCAGAGGCTATGAAATGGGTGATTATAAGGATTCCACAATTTTGTACATGCATGTCTGTCCAACCTCACTCCTTGTGCAACAATAGTCTTTTGGAATTGATGGTATTCAATTTTCATAACTGATTCTTTTTACCTCTGCTCTCGTTCATCTCTTCCTCCCAGTTCTCGGTTTGTTAATCGTCTATCATCTAGTACATCAACTCTCACTTCTCGACTCCTTCATGTGACCTCCTCTTTCTTCAAGTTCTATCCTCTATCGCGATCAATCGAGCACTCTCTCTCACTCTATCCAAGCTAGCTATTTTACAGGGTATTTATCTGTCCCAATGCATGATGCCAATTTTACTTGTAAACCTATCCAACATTTATTTTTTTTTTTATTAAAATATGCCAATATATTTTTGGGTCAATCCTGCAACGGTATTGTTGCGAGAATAAAAGACGTGGATGGGAAAAGCAAGCAGTAAATAACGACGCATATCCAAATGTTTATGCAAAACCAAACAGCAGTCTGTGATTAGTGTTTGTCTTATAAGTGATGTATAGTGTCATCTCGGGATGTGGGAAAATATGTAAACTGGATTGAAATAACTTGGCAGAATTAAATATTGGAGTTCACATGTTGTCAAAGATTTCTGAATGGAATGGAATTTGACCTGGAGTGTACGTCGATATACCAGTGTTTTACATATATGCAGTGCTCCTGAGTTAATTGCAGAATATTTATGAAAGTTTACGGAATGCAAAGTCATTTCAGTTCGGTTGTTTTTACCTTTTATTTTTTTTTTAACCTTTGTAATTTTACTTCTTTGTCATTTTGCTTCGCTGGTCTCTTTGTGATAACATATGGAAACAGTGAGCGACACCTGCACAGACTTGTCATCATTTGTGTGCACCGTCCCTTGGTGAAGAAATAATTAGTTAATGTTATGTTTCTACACTGTATTTGATTTACATTTTCTACACTGACTAAAATTAATACTTACCCTTCTTTCTGTATAACACGGCGAAATTAACAGATCATCGAAATAGAGCTCGAAGAATCTGTCCTTTAACGAGATCAGGCTTTGACTGGTTTTATCAGCCCTACTAAATTTTACCAAGCTTGTTGACTGGTTTATAGACCCCCATTTTTTTAATAACCAGGTTTTGATCCTTGGTTTTATCTACTTTCTCAATCCGGCTTTGACTGGTTTATCGACCCTTCTCTTTACCAGCTTTGACTGGTTCTTTAACACACAGAAAAGTCTTTACTGACTTTGATTCCTCTGACCAGGGGTGGAAGGTAAGAATACTATTGGAGGAGCAAAAGATTTCTATGTCGTAACCTATTATGATATTAGAAAGAAAATTTAGTAATAGATGTTGACACAAAAAAAGAATTATTTTCAGCCTGGTTTATAATCTTATAAATGACTAGGATCTTTTTGCTTTTCTTAAGTTCAGGATACCTAAATCCAGGTTGTATTGTATATACGCTCTGCAGTGCCCTTATTTTGTATATTTCTTCTTAGTGGTTTTTCTTTCACAATTGGGAAAAAATCCTTATTATTTTCTGCTTTTATTTTACATACTTAGTATTAAAATAAACAGGTTTTTTGCGAAACTCTGTGCGTTAACCAGAATGACATCAACAAATAGCCGCGTGATCGAGGCCCTAGGGCTGATAACCTGTACTAAACAGGCTCCTTTGGGCTAAGATTCTACACACTTCCGCGTGGCGGGAACACCCAGTCGTTCCGGAACCCCTTCATGGACTTATAACCACAGCTATCTCATCATTATGTAGCTACTACACATGTACATGAATCACTATCAGTTGTATTGTTAAGTTGATTAAAATTTATCTCGTTTTAATATGACATTGTTTTGCTCAATGTTAATACTAAGTATGTATTATAAAAACATAAGCAAAACAATATCATAATTTCTATATCACATACACTGTGTAGTTCCCAAGCTCTCCAGACCAATATTCGAGAACCCATCGAGAGCCGCCTATCGGGCCCCGAAGCTGATATTGTGGGCTCCCACTTCGGGCGTGACTACACGCGTGTTGATATAGAAATATAGTGTGTATTGTAGTGCAATATTATCACCAACCATCCTCTCCCATTCATGTAATGCCATACAAGCTGCTTATTATGTGATACGTGTGTACAACATAATAATGTTACCAATTCGTTAATGTCAAGTCATATTAAAGGTTGAATTGCTCCCAAATGATAAGTAATATTGCTTTTGTAATAGAAGGGAGAGAAATGATGAAATATCTTTGAGTGGCTGAAGACTCACCGCGGGATCCGAACCCCAGGACCGCCAGCAATCCAATAGTCCGGTGCTTCTAACCAAACTGCTATCCCTGGCCGATATCCAACGGTCCGTACTGCCCCAACTAACAACAGGAGTGCTGCTATGAACACCTAGAGAGCTAATCCAGGCAGCATATGTAACACGGTATATATATGCCCTACCACTAACTAAACAGGTGCTCATCTAAACTACTGAGGCTAACTCCCTGGCCGACTGTCCACGGCTTCGTAATACCCTAACTCACAACCAGTGCTCTAACCCACATGAGCTATCCAGGCCGATAGTCCACATGGTGCGTATAGATACCCTAAACAAGTACAAAACAGGTGCCCTACCACTGGCTATTCCTGGCCGATGTCCACGTTTCCGTATAGCCCGTAACATACAACTATAGTCTACTAATCCCTGAAGCTATCCAGGCTGATGTCTCCACGGTTCCTATAGCCTAATACAACAGGTGCTCTCTTCTTAACGCTCCACTGAGCTATCTCACAAGACTAATGTACCAAAAAAATAGTCTCCTTTACCCTATACGACCCAGCTTAATACGAACAGGAGCCCTAATCCCACTGAGGCTAATCCGTGCCGATGTCGCGGTCTGCAGTAGTCCCGTATAGTCCCTTCATAACATAACGCCAGGTGCTCTAACAACACTCACGCTAATCCAGACCCGATTCGACGCCCGTATTAGCCCTAACTACATAACAGGTTGCTTTCTAACCACGAGCTATCCAGGTCCGATGTCCACGTGTCCGTCATATGCCCTAATCTACATACAGCAGTTGCTCTAACCACTGAGTATGCTGGTCGATGTCCACGGTCCGTAATAGCCCTAACCTCTTACAATTCCTTCGCCTTAAAGTGTCCTTCGTCCTCTCGAAGACAAATATACCCAGGTTCTTAAAACCCCTGGCAGGACTTTCACGTGCGTTTCCAGGGATCGCACTGGCCACCGAATTGTATAGGAGAGAATGAGAAATCTATTGGCTCGACGCGAGTGATTTAATTCGAACCAGGGACCCTGCAATCAATAGTCAGGTGCATACCTACACCACTTAGTAGCTATCCACGAGATATTTGCGTATTGTCAACAACATTGTAAGCCCTAAACTTTTTTATACACACCTTTATTCATACTTCTTGCTATGTCCCCCTGCTGAATAGTGATGGTAGACTTTTGGTAATGTGGTAGAGCTTTCTCTCTTGAATCTCACCAAGTTACGGTCAGCACAGCGAGCATGTTCCAGACACCTGGATAAGTGCCTTTCACTTTACAATTTGGTAGTACAATGTAGCGTAGTTGAACTCTGGTGTTCGGGTTGGAAAGGCTCGTATGCGGTAAAAACGCTCTTACGAGCAGTACTGGAGACATTTGGGTCACACAGTAGCGCACCGTATTAAAGGTCGTGCCAGGGACGACGGATACAGAGGTGACACGGACAAGTAGCCAGTTCTTTGGCTTGAAGACGCATTCCTACAATTCACTCTGAACAGAATGGGTAATATTTAAAATTTAGTTTGATTAGTTCGATACGCAAGAGCATGTTATGCGTATGAGGACTTAATAAAGCGAGGCCAAACTCTAGGGGGTCGACGAAGACTGGAGAGGGGAGATGGAGCGTGTATTCGGTTGTTAGTTAGAAAGGCAGGATTTGGGCTCTCATTGCCGCGATTATAAGTGCTTTCCTGCTAGAGTTTAGCGGCTTAAAACCGGCTTTCCTAAACATTTGAGCAGTCACGGGCCCGGCAGATAAACCGATGATCCTCCTCATATGATATAGGTAGTCATCATCGTATTTGGGAAAAAAAAACCGCCGAGTAAGGGGCTCTATGTCAGTACAAAATAAAGAAGTAATACACTCACAAAGCCACGCAGGAGTTCGTACAACCGACCTCCATATGATTTCCAATAGCATTTCAAAAAGTTCATGGCAATATGTAAGCCACCCATTCGTGGCACATCTGTCTCTGTTCTGGAACTGACCATTTTATCCCATCAACTTGAAGTGAATTAGTTACGTCTTGTATGTATATTAGTTGTTGTGTTTTGCTTTTTTGTTGTTTATGCTAGTATTATGTTTTAAGTTGTGGGGAGGGGGGTGGGGTTTTGTTTTTTTGTGTTGAGCGATGTGGCTGTTGACGGTTTTAGTTTGGCGCTTGTCTTTAGTTTGTTATGGGGGTGTGTGTGTTTTTTCTTGTTGAGGACTCGAAGTGACGCTTTCATGTTAGGTCGGGTGTGTGAGTTGCGTGGTGTGGATATCATGTTTTGTTTGATTATGTTTTTTTTGAGGCTGATTTTTTTTTCTGGGTTATGGGTCTATGTGAGGGAACTGGTTGCTGATATGCGTCGGCAGTGCGTTGTATGTTGTTGGGTGGGTTGTGCTCTGTAGCTGCGTGTGGTTTGTAGTTTTGTTTGTTGTTTTTTTTTTGGGTTGTGCTTTGTAACGATGCATGTAACCAACGATAGTGAGATCGGGATTTTATGGCTGCGATGACATGATTAAAAGCCAGCAAGTAATTGGGACATCTTGTTTTGTTTCTTTTCAATGAAACAGTAGTTCTTCTGAAACGCATCAACAGGATGATGATCTGCTTTATCAAGGAGCTTATATACATCTAGGTAACTTCTTTTGGATAAGAGCTGTGAATTTCCCCTTCTTTACAGTGTTTCTACATCCTTCTATCTGAGAAAGGTACCCTGTAAAGTCTCCTTTGTAGATGGAAATATGTGTTTCAGGTCAAGGCATTTCCTGATT
>CAJDSM010044671.1:3189-14830 GCA_903981925.1 Ostrea lurida
TGAGACTGTATCACGCTGGAGTTTACGAGTAACTCATTTCTGAGGTGACTATAAACGTACACCAACGACGCAAAAACGGAATCTCAGTGCAATCCTCCAAGGACACAATGATACTGATAACTATAACAATAGTCGCAAATGTATGAAATCTGACAATCAATTCCATGTAACTGTTAATGTAAACATTAATAACAACTAAACGTTTTGCATTCAAATCACGTGTTACACTTTCATTCTTTTGTTGCATGCTTTTCTATATACCAGAATAAAGGTTGACCTACTTTCCGAACGCTCCATTCCTGAAAAATAATGGAGTGTTTGAACAAAAGAATGACGTCATAGGTGTATTTTAAAACCCGGGTATTACAATAGCAATATGCACTGCTTGCATGGGCAACATCTATGCATGAACAAGTAACAATTTTGATTTGATTTGGTTAGAAATTTCAACAGCAATATACACATGTATGAATCTGTATAGTTTTCAAAAATATTGAATACAATGAATGGGGTGTTTTGGAAATCTAAGCGTACGTCTATAACAAAAAAGTATAGCCAGGTTGAGACAACCCCCTGGGTTCGTGTAGATATATAAAATCTTCATTTCAAAACGTTGTAAACGGAAGGTCGTGCGTTCTACCCCCGTTGGAACCATGGGCGAGCAAAATCAAAGACGTGAAAATTGGTAGTGAATCTTCAATGATTTGGCATTTAGAATGAGAATCACGGGCTTTCAGACATGGCCTTACAAATGGAGATCAAATATCACGGCAGCGGTGACACATCCAAGAACCTTCACTGCTACGGCCTAGGTCTAATTATGTGGTTCTGTAACGACTTTTTCCTGTCGCCAAACCGATAAAATGAGTTCGACCGCTTATGGGATTTCAATAAATATTATTCTCAATCTCTGATTAGATTTATGTTTGTTATTAACCATATTTTCCTATCTGGGGTTTAATCTATGAGTGAATCAATCAATATAATGAAAACTAAATGATCAACAATTTAGCTTCCTAACTAATTAGCAAACAACAGTACCTATCCCCTAATAAAGTTAGTACTATGGTCTTGAGCGACCACCAGGAATGTTAACCCTATATGGTAAGTAACAGAGATAGATCGGCTCTATTCGGGCCACTATCTCTGTTACACCTCTTATTTCCTATCTTGGTCGTCCAGCAACAATGTTAACACTAAAGGCCCGGTCACACCGCCCGAACTTTGTTGGAGCGTCCCTGGAGCGGTGAAAAAAATTCATCTCCGCTCGTTACCATTCACCACCGTTTAAAGGCCCGGTCACACCGCCCGAACGTTGTTGGAGCGTTCCTTCAACGATTCAACGATGCCAAATTTAGCCAATGCTCGTCACCGCGCAAGAAATAGGGAAAAAATCGAAAACATGGGCGTTGCCTTAGCGGTGCACCGCTGAAGCCGGCGTTGCTTTAGCGTTGGTTTAACGGTAAAAAGCGTCGGTTTAGCGGTGACACGAGCGTTGATAGAGTGGCGTTCCACGATACCTCCATACCAACGCCAAACCAAAGTTGATCACCGCAATGGATCGCAGCTTCAACGCCCGACACCTTTCCACTCGGAAAGTTTCGTCTCCATTGGTTGATGCGTTTCTCCGTTTTGGGCGACTTAATTATTAGTGTGCATACAGTTTACATATATGTTCAGTATCATTTAATGTGAAAATTAGGTACAATAGTGTAGTATTTTGATTTTGAGTTCTCAGGATTTACTCAATATGTGAATGGGAATAAGTATTGATGATGGATACATTTTGTTAATATAATCAAATGTTGAGTTCAGGACCACAGCAATATATTTTAAAGCAGAAACGCTCTTAATAAATAATTAGATGTGTGTCATTGATTTAACGGATATAGTTAAAACTATTTGAGCTCTGGATTAATCTAATACTTCCAGTAACTATGTTCCATTGATAATTTTATTTAATAATCAAAGCTCCCGTCACTAGAGGGAAATGTCACAAGACCAATTCAAAGTAAAATGATTTTTCTTTGTTGCTTTAAGTCTCGCGAATCGATGCCAACGGAGTAGATTCAATAAACCTGACGTGGACAGCTGATGGTTTCCCAACGAGAGGAACATATAATATATACCACTGCCATGATAACACGAGTGATACAGTACTACAGGTGGAGAGGAACGGTGCAACAAAAAGTAGATCTTCAAAATACGTTTACCACACCAGACCCTACGACTCCACCAACATAATCCTTGAGGTGAAAAACATAACAGAGAGGGATGCTGGTTTTTATGGAGGAGGGACTACAGAGACTGATGCAAGAAGTAAACCGGGCGTATTTCTTGTTGTGAGAGGTAAGACCTTGAACCTGATATTAGTATTCGTATTTAAAGATAAAACAAAATGCTTTCTTAAAATATGCATTCGCATCTTAACCATATGACTCTTTAATCAACTCAACACACAACATTAATGGTTGTTGTGTATTATGTTGGTGCCACTTCAAAGGTTGATGCCAGAAATGTGCAAGGTGCAATTCTTGTTCTAATAGGTAAATTTTCCAAACTGATATTAAAGATTTGCAATATACGATTTATTTATTGTCAAGTAAGTCCATGAAATTTCGTTATAAATCAATAGTGTAAGTAAATAGACAAGTGCAGACACCCCCACGACCATCAGATGTTTGAATACGAGAATTTTTGTGTACAACACTCCGCGTTGAAAGTGCAGATCACTGCAATTAATTCAAAAACACAAGGAAAAGATGCTCGTAAAACCCAACCTATGGCCCAAGTTAACCTGCTAGTAATCAATATTCTACGTAGAAATTGGCGAAGTAAACAATGTGTTAAACGTAATTATAGGAGTTATGATGGTACTTTCATATTCATGCATTTATCTAAGGATCCCTATATACTGTGTTTCACAAATCCGTAAATGTATTACACGGATTGCTACAATTTAGACACTTTAAAAAGCTATTTAAAACGCTTGTATTTACGAATATTTACGGGTCATTTACGGTTTATCACGAGTTCTCGCGATGCATTTACGGCAAACATTTGCGGTTTGTTACGAGTGAACACGGATAAATACGCAGCAATTTACTACCATTTTACAAGCTTTGGGGATTAATACTAGTATATGTATCGGCCGCAGGAGCGGCCGATCTATTTGTGATTGTGTTTTGATCTGCACATGGAGAGCGGAAGTCTTTGGTTTAGTGTTTCGAAAATTTGATTTAATAATATGTGTAAAAGTTTTAAATAAAAGATTTTAGAAAGGTGTATAAATAAAAGTATAATAAATATGTAATCAATGCATTTCATTTTATCCATTATTCAACGAATATTATGAATTTACATTTTTATACGAAGTGTTTTACAACACATACTCCCCGAAATGGCATTGTGTAAAAAGTAGAAGCGATTCATTATGAGATTTCCAGATAATGATTAGAGATAAAGAATAAATCAAAACATATTATTTTGGTTTGAATATGCTGCAGCTTCAATATTTTGATAGATATATTTTGACTTATGTTTAATATAAAATCTCAACCTGCAAATCTGATTTGCATTCAGTATATAGTCAATCCCATGAAATGGTATCGCATTCATCATGTGACAGAGACCCGCGAGTATGCCTTTCATTCTGTTTACTTAGATGCATGTTTGATTTCTGCACTTTTTTGACATTCAAAATAATTATATTTGCGCATGAACTATGTTTATATTAGAAATCAATTCATCTTCGCCTCTGCAATTTGCCTAGAAGCATGGGCGGATTTAGGATTTCAACGTTAAAGGGCGGCGTGGAGTAACTATCGGAGACAGCCCGTCTCGAGCATGTGGTTAATTCAGTGTGTTTTCTAAATGGAAATAATTCAGAATATTTAAAAAATTTAAGCGGCCGATTTGATGTTTTGCAAACTCACAGAACCTCTACTACTCTCCGTCCATGTTTTCTACTCCTCAATCGTTAGTAGACAGTTATTTCAATTGTGGTAAACAATAATTCCCAACTTAGATCTATCCTGTTCTACAAGATTTCGTTTGGTTCCATTTAAAATTCTTTTCTGCGAATTATTTGTTAAATCTTTCGGTTGTTATCAATTCTTGTGTTAAAATGTACAATTGCCTTCAATATTCAGATTTATCATCTTCGGTGACATTTCGCAACTGTAAATTATGACTGGTTCTGGGCATCAGGTCCGCATTCTAATCACAGATAATAAGCACTGGCACCTAGAAACCAAAGGAATATATAATTTACGAAGCGGTCTTGTCTACATCAAAACCTTTATTGATGAATCCCAAGTCATTAACCCGTTTTTTGCATTGTAAAGCCATGGACCAGTCACGATCCAAAACTTGTGTAAATACCGTGACCAATCCAGAGCAATATGTTTTATTGTTGAACTTATACTGGTTACACCTATACCAGTAAGTGGATAACTGCTCGCAATAGTCTATTAATAACTATCAAATCTGTCTCCGCCTCCAGTATTTTGACAATTGTACGTGTCGGAGATGTTGTGACCTATCAACAACTCCAACGAAGAAGAGTATACATTCTCTCATTTCGGATGACTCGTTAAATAGAGAAGGTGATTTCGAGATCAAAGTATTAACACTAAGCGCTATCTTATCAATCGAGAGAGAAAGTTAATCATCACTAAGAAAGCGCGACGTCGTAGAAAAAGAGCGACGCGCTCAAAACATGCTCGTATATCTAATCAGAGCAGATAAGTGAAACCGTACCATCGTCACGATCTTGGAGAGGGTAAAATTCACAGATGTGGCGTTCAACTTCCTGTGATCACAAATTAGTGTGTTGTGTGGGTGTTTTAAAAAAAAAATGGTGTGATGCAACATAGCTGATAGGAAAATGGGATGTGTAAGAAACAAATTCAAGGATGTTTATCTATTGATTGGTTATTTGTATGACCAAATTCATAGTAGAAATCAACGCCGCTTTTCCAAGCCTCACCAACATGATGAATAAGCTTCTGTATATGTGGCAAATCTAAACCACTATTGGATAGATGAAGACATGTCTACCCCTCCGTATCGGCCATCATAATTAAAATCTATAGACACACTGGAGGTCACAGCGAAATGCAGGTAGCACCTGAAGCTAGTGTATCAGCCAGCAGCTTCCTCAAAGTCAGGTGAGTCACGGGAAATGACATATGAGTTACTTTCTTTTTCAAACTTTAAAATATTTAATTCGAAGGAAGTACACGATGAAATGTGACAATTTACTTATAAATTAGCAGTAGTAACACAGTCGACCCCCACCTTAAATGATATAGCCTCAGCCCTCTTTCCATTTTTTTATTTAGTCGGGTTCTATATGCTATACACGCCTATACGCCTTCTCCCTTTGCGATTTAACACAATTGCGCACAAGACTTGATTCAGAAACCTTCCAGATTTTCAACTTAATGAAACGAATACTCGTAAACTCTCAACGGCGAAGATATCAGAGAATCCCTCGAGTACTCGGTCACCTTATATGCATGTATTATATTGTATGACAAATGGTCGCTTGCGGACGTCGCCACCAACTTGACCAACAGTTGAAAACAACGTTGCGTGCCGCTGATGTGATTCAGATCATCTAGGTGCGAATTTACAACATTTGAAAGTAGATGGCGAGTGGTAACCATGTACCCATTACTCTCATAGAGAATATTTAATATTAACTCTCTAGTATACAGTTATCATTACTCGTAACTATTTCTTAATAGGTTAGCATTTACAAACCATTGAAGTCTAGAGTAAGTCGTCGATTCGGACTATTTATTCGTATTTTATAGGCTGTTTGTGGTCACGCCCCCCTCCAGCCCGCGCTGGCGGTAGCGCCCCAGCGCCGCCCAAAAAAAACGCTCCACCCAAATCTTATGAAAATGTCTATCACAAGTTAATATAGTGTCATGTGCTACTATGTTACAATGTACAACAATTCCCAGTGATTGTATTTAATAATCATATAAAGGTGTCCGATCGATCGATCTCGAGAGTTAGGTATTATGAAATGGTTCAAAGCTTTTGCCATTTTAAGCCGGACACCATAGCGTAAGCTATGACCCGGCTATAGGGATAGCCTATCTGTGCGTAGTGGAAACATTTTCAGAAATGTCTGGGCTTCATATTATGAAAAAAACTCATGTCATTGATAAACCGTGGAATTGAATACACTACAATATTATTGAAAACATTGAAAAATAGATTTTAGATAGATGTATTCCAGTCATTGGTTATATTACAAAATAGCAGTAATAAACTGGGTGTTGCTGCAGACGCATCCTTATTTTATAACACCAATATTCATATTTGCAACAAACCATTTTTTTAACAAACAAATGTGTCAGGCGACTTAATTATGTAATCAATGAAGATGGTTAACTTCTTTATTTTGAATCTTTTTGTAATATATTTCCAGATATAAGGATTAATTTTTAATAATATGATAGCATAATTCATGCTATTAGGCCATGGATGAAAAAATATGGATGTAACGAAACCACCACTAAACTTTTAAACCCAATGATTATATACATTGAACATATCTTTTGTGTTAAAATGCAACAAATAAAAACATTTTTATGAAATTCTAAACCAAAATACTTCTGTTACATAAAATGGAGTGAGCGTTTGGATATAAATACTAAAGAATGGAAAACAACTCACAAAATACCTTACAAAGTGACAAAGGACAGTACTATCCAGTGGTTTCAATAGAGAATTATCAATTGGAACTTATCAACAAACTCTTTTTCTATTTAAAATCAAAAAAAGTAATTCAAATTACTGTAGCCTTTGTCACTTTGGAGAGGAATCATTTGAACATATTTTATGGGAGTGCATCTTTTATATGCAAACTTTCTCGAGTGAGTTGAGCTTTTTTCTGCAAGACAAATAGCTAGACCGGTCGCGGTGGCTCAGTGGTAGAGCTCTCGCTTCGTTATCAGTGTAATGTATTTTACCCATATCTTCGATCTAAGTTTACACCGCTCCGGATCATTTGAACGTTTTTATTGTATGTGATTGTAATAGACGAGAGTCAAGATATAACGTGATGTTCTATTAAAGTAATGGAAAACGCACATGGCGCGTTTTGTCAGTCATTTATACAAAAGTAGAAATTAGAAATCATACATTGGTGTCAGAAGTAAATCACTAGGACGCGGAGACCATTCTTGCCATGCATGGATTGAAATGCTGCGGATTTGGAATCCACATGGAAGGCATTCAGACAGCATGCAGATTTTATGCTTACCGGACCACTGAAGAAAACATCGGAACCCGAGTTGTGTTCGTACTTGATGCTGTGGGTCGGGGAAAAAGGCAGAACGATATTTTCTACATGTAAACTGAGCGAAGAAGAAAGTAAGGTGTTGAAAAACTATTATGATAAATTTGAAGAATACGTGAAACCTAGATCGAATGTGATATTCAATAAGATACAGAATTTCATGAGCAAAGTTCAAGAACCAAGGGAGAAACATTCGAGCAATTTGCTAGCTCAACTGAAAATCTTTAAGTGAAAGACTCGGTAGTTACGAAAAACCAGAACCGAAGAATTGGGTTAGCAGACAGAATTGTTATTGGAGAGTCAGAAATCCAAAAATCAGGGAGAACTTATTCAAGTTTGGTTCAGTGTTCTTCCAGACGACGAGTCGTATGAAAAAACCAAGCCCATTGCTTAATGGGCAGAGTCTGGATGTTGAACGTTATTGACGAAAAACCTCTGGACAAATGGAAAACATACAATTGGATGTGAATCGGGAACATTATAACTTTTCAGACTTGAATACTGGGCATATGTGTATTCATAACCGTATAAAGGATGTTGAAAGGTATGAGCGTTCAACACAACTTGCTAAAAAACCGGTCAGATCCAACCTATCAAATCATACTCAGACATGCCATAAAAACAATAGGGACAAGTCACTCTTTCCACGTGAAGTACAAAAGGAACAGACATATGAACTGTAAACTTTCACATAGGTGAAAACTGGTTCAAAACCCATTCCTAGAGGAGCAAAATCATGTGAAAAACTTGGGCTAGGTGGGCCGAGAACGACAATCAACAGTAAATTCCCGTGTATATTCAGGAAAGTACCAGTTCAGTGTTTGAGGACTAGGAAATGAATTCCAAGAACTAGTAACACAGCATAAAAACTGAATCCAGTGGTGCCACAAAAATTGGTACCGGTATGATTTATATCCCAGATGTTACATATACCAGTTATTCATGCTCCTCGACAGATACCTGTTGCGCACCGTCAAGACAAAGTGAAATCAGACACTTCAATCAGTGAATGGAACAGAAGGTGGTATAATCCGGCAAGATCAGCCAACACCAATGGGGGTCAACTCTATGGTAATCCAATCAAGCAAATGGAAAATGGAAAAGTGAGATTTGCATCGATCCACGTGACTTTGAATAAAGCAATTCTTCGAAAGCACTGTTCCACTTAAAAACAATTGACGATGTGATCCACCAAGATAAATGATGGGCAAGTGTGTTCACAAAAACTCGTATGCCACATCAGGGTTTGGGCAACTGAAGCTGGATGACCAAAGTTGTGTTACTTCAATTCACCATGGGGACGCTATAAGCTTTACAAGAAATGCCTTTTCGGAATAAAGTCCGCAAGTGGAAGTTTACCAGAGGGCAAGTCTTCCGACATGGTGTAGATATTTGAAGGGCTGCCGAAGCGATCATAGATGACATTCTGATTGGAGTCGTGAAACGCTCAAAGACGCATGATGAACGACTCAAGCATGTTCTATGACAGAAATCCAGAAATACAATTTGAAACTTAACGTGGAAAAATTGTGAAGTTCAGAAGAGACAGGGTTAACATACGTAGGCCATGAACTATCTAAGTGGCAAGGAGTGAAACCTGACATGGAAAAAGTACGGGCAGTACAACAATGAAACGGCCTAACAACAAGTAAAGAACTCATGACATTCTTAGATTCATCCAATATCTAGCAAGTTTCATACCCAGAACTTGTCAGACATAAGTGGCTCCAAGGAGAGAATTACTCCACAAAGGACATTGCTCTGGCAATTGGAAACAAAAATTTCTAAATGACAGTTTTGAGAAACCTCAAACACTTGTGACTGAAGCTCCGTACTCAGGTACTATGACGCAGAAGAAAGAGTTAGTGGTTTGGCGGTAGAATGCCAGTTCCAAAAGGATTTTGGAGCATGCATAACTTCAAGACGGACAACCTATTGCACTACGCCTCTAAGAGCAAACTCACAAAACAGTCAACAGAAAACTATGGGCTCAGTAGAAGAAAGAGACCTCTAGCAATTACCTTTTTGGCTGCACAAAATTTCACCATACATCTTTGGACAGAAGTTTTGGTGGAGAGTGATTAATATAAGCCTCCAACAAAAAGTACTTCCAGATAAAACGCCTTCTTTACTCTGCTCCCAACGAAGGTTGGCAAAGCTTCTTTTGTGTGTCTACAGAAATATGACTTGGATGTCAACTAACAAGCCGGGAAAAAAACATGCATTCAAGCAGATACCAAACTGAGCCGAGCCTTTCTGAGTGGAAAAACAAACAGAATCTAGTACCCAGACATTACAGTGAATGATATTCATCTTTGTATCCATACTTTACCCTTTCACCGACTGAAAAATATGATAATCAAGAAGTGCCACTGCAAAAGGACTCAGAGGTACTATCTTTACTTGATACAAAGTAATTGGATGGATGGCCAGAATGCAAAAGTCCGAAGTCCCAGACGAAATCAAGAAGCATACTTGGAAAGTGCGAGATGAAATCTCTTGTGTTGATGGACTTTATTTCAAAAAGAGTCACAAACTTGATCATTCCCAAGGCTAAAAGAACCAGAAAATGTTTGAACGAATAATACAGGCTCACATTTAAGAATTGGTAAAAGTGGCAAAAACCGTGGCAGAATGTTATGTATTAGCAAAGGACTATCTCCAGGGACAATTGAGAAAAGTTTAGTGGTCGCAGTGTGCTACATGTGCATTGAATTCTAACGGTCCGGCCAATCCAAAAGGAAGAACCATCATTCCACTGGAAATAGGCGGAGAGGCCATGGGCAACATATTTCTAACAGACTCTTATGTAAATTCAAGGGCTGTAAAAACTCTTTGGTCACTGTTGATCAATTATTCGAATGGCCCGCGAATATCACCATTGTCAGCCGACTGCAGCAGCAGTTTAAAAACTAAAAAAAAGAAAAAAACAAAAAACCATTCAGTGTCTGAAGTCGTTAAATTCTCTAGATACGGATTCTAGACAAAATGAATATCGGACAATGGCCCGCAAATTACAGTCAGTAAAGAATTTGCTGATTTTGGCAAAAGAGTTATGGATTTATCCATGTAACCAGTAACCAGTCTTCGCCGCAATTATCCACAAGGAAAATGGTCAGACAGAGGACAGTCAGAACAGTGGGAATAAACCAAGGATCCCCATTACCAAAGCCAAAAAATCCCCAAAAAAAATGGATTTCAGAAAAACACAAACATTTTGGAGGAAATTGGATACTTTCCACGGCAGCGACAAGATGTTTTCTTAAGGCCAGAAGGCTTTAAAACAACGAAAAATTGGCCAAACAACAGCTCCATTGTGTATTTCAACAACAACATCCTTGGATGGCATAAAATCCCGGAAATACAACAAGGAAAAGCCAAAATACAGAAGATAAACTTCCACAGGCCACGCAGAAAAGGAACTCATAGCCACATTGGCAACTAGGAGAATATTAATCATCATGAACTAACACGGTAAATTGGATACTAGGACATGTGATGCAAAGAAATCACAGCAGAAGATCATAACGTTGTTCAAAAACATAGGATGGTACAAAAACTACAGAAGAAAACCGCAAGCACTTGAAACAGACATAGCTAACTTCAGCAACTATTTTTAATAGTTTGTTCAGAAAACTCATAATGAGGAAAGCTCCCAACTCAGGGTTGTGAAGAAGATTCCACCAATCCTGAGCCGTGTGAAGAACCAGGAAAGAAGTTCGCCAGTTGAAGAAAGCTCCGTACAGCATCCATGCCAACGAAAAAAATTTCCGATTTCGCGTTCCAGTTCAGTTCGTACCAAGCTCCCTAAGCAGTCTGTTACTACCCCACTCGCTCGGACGTGCAATCGGTGCCACCAAGAAAATTCGAGGATTCACCAAGTGAATTAAAGCGTGGTTTTACAATGGCAGAATTTTTTAGGCTAGCGATTTGTGAATACAGTTATGTATAGTGTGTGTAAGTTATTTGTCTTAAAAAAAAAGTTAACGAAACCAGAAGGCTCATTCGAGAACACTTCTAAATTCAAAATCCAAAATTTGCGAAAATGTCAAGATTCCAAAAATTTCGTGATTCAATTATCCAAATCAGCCAAATCAAAAAAGAAATTTTCATACTCTCCAAAGTTTTATAAATAGACCGCCAAGCGCTTGTGATTTTGGGCGTGAAAATACTAACTTTGTAGGGGAAATGATATATATACTGGAAAGTGTCATGTTAGAAAAAGTGGAAAAGGGCATTTCTTCTTGGTTCCACGTGCATGTGGGTACATTAGTGTTATGAAAGGAAAGCGTTCCGGTTGTATTTTTATGGAATTACTCC
>CAJDSM010044673.1:3672-13896 GCA_903981925.1 Ostrea lurida
TAGAATGAGGTACATGTTACTTCAAATTTCGAAGAGAGAGAGAGAGAGAGAGAAGAGAGAAGAGAGAGAGAGAGAGAGAGAGATGAGAGAGAGAGAGAGAGAGAGTATTTTTAAGTTTTTATACTGAATTCAAGTAATTCTAAACAAACACCGTTAATGCATAACAAAGTTTGTCTGTATACTAGTATATATATATAATTATCATTTCTTGGTAAATTTATCATTCCTTGTAAATTCATTATCAACAGGATACTTTACCATCAACAGGTATTTTTGTTATCACTAAGCAAATTTATGTAGGTGCTACATCATTTGGATACCAGTACAGATGGCAAATCTTATTATGGCTAAAAGCATTGAAGGAAGTCTATCGAGTGTTAAAGCCGGGCGGACTCCTGACGGTCACTACGTGTACCCCAGAACAGACGGCGGCACACTGGTTTGCTCATTTGGTTCCTGATCAATTGAAGCGTTACACTCTAAAATTCCTCGTCTATGAGAAATATAAAGGCGATTTGACCGAGGCTGGTCTGACCCTGAAGGCAGCATTAACTTAACAACAGACTATCACCCCGGGCACCATGATTTGGAGGGACCGTTACGGGAATATCTGGCAATGATTTATTCATTCTGGGCCGCTTGCACCGAGGCAGAAATTCAAGACATGGTTCAGAGAGTCACAAAAATGAAGAAGAAGGAACTCTCCAGGATTTATTGATACTCACGAGAAAATTGAGGTTTTTTGGAGCAATACAAATTTTTGCAGCTCAAAAATAAAGTTTAAAAGATGTTGTGATCGATGTAAATACAGAAATTAATCTATTTCATGCCAAACTTACAGAAATATATTTTTCAAATTGTAATTTTATATTACAACCCTTGTGAGTGGCTATAAATCTTGGACAAACACACGTTGATTGACGTACGTTTCAATCACTATATTTATGTTCGTCTTATAACACTGTGGCTTTGATCAAACGTGATTAGCCTATGTCGAGTGTCATGGCACGTAGGAATGGCGGTTATGTAATTTTGTACGGACTGAATGAACACGACTGTCTTAAAAACGTAGAATGAAACTTCCGGATGTTTTGTAGGGGAATCACTGAATTCAACCTTAAAATTAATATTTTACTTGAATGAAATATTTTTCGTTCGAATTAAATGCCAAAATAACGATTGTTTCTCTAGAATTATAGTTTCTCCATAGGGTTTTCTCAGTGAGAAGAAAATTTTAATGATATAATTCTAAAGGGGCAGCTACACGTTTAGAGCCTAAATATGATTTCCAAATCTTATTTTAATGCTTAAAGATATAGTACAGCTCATTTCGGTGATTTTCTCATACCGAATGATATTATTGCTTTCTAATATAAAAAAAAGATATATGAATGCAATTTTCAACCAGAAATTACTGCATATTTGTTGAAAGTTAATAAGGAACCAACTTATATAAAAAATTTGAATTTTGCCAGGAACCAAAAATTACGGGGACATATCAAAGATCTTTTTTTTTCTTTTTTTTTTTTTTTTTTTTAGATTTTGACTAAAAGCAGATAAATGCATAACATTTTTCTTTTTTAACAGAAAATGACCAGTATGAGTCTTTGACTCATTTTGATTACTTTTTAAGAAGTTTTGTTCTCGACAAAAATGACCTTTACTATCCCTTTACTATTCCTTTAAATTTTCTAAAAAGTATTTCTAATGAATCAGCAAAATTTGAATATCGTATTGTTGAAAACACAACCCTTACAATTCTTAGTCTCGTGCCATGATTTTGTTTACGTACATAGAGGATCTTGAATGAGTGCTTTGGGCATATGGAATTTATGAATGAGTTACCGGATTTAATTATTTCCCGAGCTTGGCGATGGGGAATATTTAAATCCGGTAACGAATTTCAATTAAATTTCATATGCCATAAGCACAAGTTTAAGATTCTATTTTCACACACATCATTTAAAGGATATTCTTGAATTTTACTTTCTATTTCACATCGAATTTTTCGCCTTGTTATTGTTTGACGTGTCGTCATTCGATTGTGCGTCGTCTGCAACGTCAACGGTTTGAAGAAGCTGGAAATTTCTGTTACACTTATTTTCAACTTCATAAAATACACAAAATGCCTTGGAATATTCGGTGACAAATAAGTCTTTTACCTCACAGTTACAGTTTCGAAGGCCGCATGTGCAGTTTTCAATTTGAGCTTAACCCCGTGATTGAACCTTACCTAATTTGCATTCTTATGAACCTTCAGCTACGAGTTTCATATCGTTTTCCGAACCCTGTGTTATGAACCACGGAAACAGTACAGTTGTGTGATAAATGTATATATTGGTTTTCACAGAAAGTGCCATGGTTTAAAACAAATAAGAACCTGTTTTGATGAACTTGTAATATTGAAAAAAAAACTGCTTTGTAGGACAATCTTAGCCAGTATATTTAACCTATGTAAGCCAACACATTTCAGAGCAAAGACATTTATGAGTGCTGCATCTCTCTTGTAATTTAACAACTGACACTCATATTTTGCTGATTATTAGAATTCCCATAGTTAAGCATTGTAAAAATAAAAAATGGAAAAATAAAATGATTTTTTAAGCCAAATTGTGTAAATACTCAATTAAAAAGAACAAAAACCTATACAAAGATATAAACATTTTCTGTCGGTAAAGCTTAGAGAGCTATTACGGAGGTGTCTATTATAAACGATAGTGAATCAATCTCGTAAATCAGTAATCCAAATGTATGACAAAACACGGATCCATAGTAGTTAAAAAGTTTCTTGTGTTATAAACCTTCTTGAATTTCTTTCTTGACTGAAAATAGAATGTTATATGGTTGATTAAATGCAGCATTGTGGATTCTTAATCAGTGTATAGAATGAACTTTCAAGTGATGCACGGGTGGATATCCGTTTCGTATCAAGAAGTTAAGGAGGGTCATAGGTTTTGTTGAGTGCCGCGGAATTTATTGGTACTCTTTTTCTCAGATGTGCACAAGATGTACTGTGGTAATACCCGATCAATGATTTGACAAAACAACTTTTTTATAATGTACAATGCAGGAATGTTTTACTGCTTTCGCTTTCTGTCGGAAGTTTGTGTTGCCATGCACTCAACCTTGTATATACTCAGTAATGTTTTTCATGCGATTATGATTACTTACTACGTTTAATGCCAATGTATACTTCGCCAATTCATATTTCAAACAAATGCACAAAAAATTACATGCGTATTGAAGAACACATTTGAAGTACTGTTATATGCGTATGCTTCATCAACATATAGGCTCTGTTTATCCGAGTAGTATCTTGGAGATATGAAGTTTATTATGAAATATACTCAAGTTCTAACCAATATGGACGAATTCAAATACACCCCTTTCTTATGCAATATTGAGTGGTCCCAGGTTGCTTGATTCTGCAATATAGAGGCTAGGGTTCATCTTCATTTCCTGTTGTGTGGCAACCATTTTCAAAAATGTATTATTTGTGTTCCCTTGCAACCCCAAATGGAATCATCCTCATTTTCATAAAAATTATTGTTCAAGAATGGAATTCGAACCACCCTGGAGAACCAGACTTGCGACCTGAACGCAGCGCCTTAGACCGCTCGGCCATCCGACTTGTTTTAAAGTTTTGGAAACACACTTCTTGCATTTATTGGGAGTTACAACTATCCAGTATCGGCATCTATTTTTAAACCAATAAAATTATATTGATGTAGAGAATCGATAGCTAAATAATGATACGTACATAGCATTTATCTTTAATCACGTGCCTGTGCGCTTGGGTCTCCTATGTGTGTGTGTTTCGGTCAACAGGGTGTGCTTACTCCATCTAGGCATTGGTATGTCCAGGGTCCGTATTAAGTCCTTTATTAAATCTTGCAAGACTGTTTGCTCTGATATGTGGAAGAAATTAATTTTTTTAAAAGGAACTGTGAGTAAAGATTGGATTTATACACGTTGAGAAAGCAGTTCTTCTAGCAATGGCAAGGTTAACAGTGAGCCGATGATGGTTGTTACATGTTTTGGCAGCTGGAACCAGTCATATTTCATTCTTCATCGACATGTAACATGACTTGTTTCAACGACGAGATTTAGTTTCCTCTTGATCATTTTGACAAAGGTGTAAAGGTCTTTCCCTTCATATTTAGTTTCACCTCTTGTATCATTTTTTGACAAGGTGTAAAGGTCTTTTCCCCTTCATATTTGTTCTCCTCTTGTTCATTTTGACAAGGTTAAAGGTCTTTTCCCTTCATATTAGTTCTCCTCTTGTATCAATTTACAAGGTAGTAAGGTTTCTCCTTCTATTTAGTTCTCCTCTTGTTATCATTTTGACAAGGGTAAAGGTCTTTCCCTTCATATACCAAGCCTCTTTCCTCTACTTTTTGACTAAACTTAACTAACAGCTATCAAAGGAATCTCTGCAGAGATACTGTTCCACTACATTTCACAGGAGTGGTGTCAATCAGATGTGGATTCTTAAAAACTCTAAAGAAGCTTTTGGATAACTAAATCACAGAAGAATTTTCAAAATTGACTGCATCAAAACGTATATTTCTCCACCTTTTACACAACGATTCTCACGATAAATTAAAATCTAGGTTTTTCAATTATAGATAATTGCTTTTAAACAAAAACGGCACCCGAAAAATACGAATTTCTAGTTCGTTGGGAACAAACACTATTTTGTTAGAAAACACTCTGATTGCCCACACAAGACTCTGGAAGTAGATATTAAGAGCATGCTTGGTTTCTTATAGATAATAATTTTATGTAGTCTTTGGAGACCAGCCGTCTTCCAACAATCCGTCAGGCTATTCTATGGGCATAATTGTGCCACCCTTATTGGCAGGAACTTATTTTAGTTATTCATATGAAAGCAGAATTTGTACAGAAACTGTTACGGGATAAAAACAAAAAAATTGCCGTGTTCCTCAACCTTACGATATAGGTTATATAATATGTGCTATCCAATTAACAATCATCATTTTCAACAATTATGTCATTTGATATATCCGAAGAACTCGACATAAAGGACACCACAGAATTGACATATCTGGCTTCGATATTTGGATATTTTTACTCACCATTGACTCTATGGCAGAACTGACAACTACATTATATAAAGCGTGATTACTTTGACTTGCAATCGTCAACTTTCCTTTTCTATTTAGTAATATACCACTAGTCACCTGCTTATGTGTGTATATCTCCCAGTTATTCGATACGCAAGAGCATGCTATGCGTCATGCGGACTTTTTAAAGCGAGGCCAACTACTAACAAAAAAGTTGATGCTTGCAGGGTTTAAAACGAATCTCTTTTAAAGTCATCATTTTCGCAAATTCCTTACGTCGCTATTAATGACCCTGTTTGCGATTACAAATTATCACTAAGTCATATGTTGACTGATTTGTTCATCCCTTTGTTAGACTTCATTTTCCTACTAGATTTGACTACGGGTAATCCCGTTTACTTTATTTTCGACTAAGGGCTCACGGCGGTGTGTGACCGTCACAGAGGATTGCCTTACTCCTCCATGGCAACCTGATTCTACCTTCCTTTTGTCGGAGCTCCGTGTTGCCCTACACTCGATTTTGATTATGTGTTTTTTGGACTATGATTACGTTTGATACTTTGTTTACTTTGCCATTTTATATTAAATAGGTTCCCAGCAGCCCCTTGCGTGTCGTACATGAATGAGCGGTCATTCGGATGAGGACCGAAAAACCGAGAAGCCCTGTGTCAAGCATGAGCACGATAAACAAAGGCCCTGAGTTGCGGAGCACAGCCTAAATTTGCAGCCCTTCACCGCAATGCGAACGTCTCCATATGCGTGAAATATTCTCGAAGTGACGTAAAACAATTAATAATCAATCATCAATATTATGTGTTGCGAAAATTCTGAAATGCTTGCCATTGACGGGAAAGCCCATGGTTGACTTAGTACGGTTACCTTTGTATTTGTAGCGCATGCATGTATGTTTCGTGCTAGGAATAAGGAAAACTGCCCACCCAGTATGCAAATACGAATGCTAAAGGTTCATGTATGTTAGTTAAATTTAAGTATGTTCTCCCATACATTCTTCGAGTGTCAGTTACAGAATATTTCCATATTTTTATCAGAGATTTGCTACGATAAGAATGTCTTGAAAGAATGCTCATTTTCTGTTAATTATATGGATACGATAATTCACAATTTAATATAACATGTAGTTTCAACAAATACCAGACTGAACATTACTGTATTCTAATAGAGGTGATACCCTTGCGAGGCCCTTGCTGGTTTATTCAGATTTTAAGATTATCCTACCAAACTGTATTTCAATGGACAACTCTTTTCTTTTCGATGATTTCACTTATATAATCTTTTGCTTAACGTATCATCAACCATAAGGAATTATATGTATCCTGAACCTGGACCTCTTTCAAACACATCGATCTAATATCAAAATAGACACCTGATCCACTCTGGTGTGTCCAGGGGTTCCGTGTTTGCCAAACTCTTGTTTTTGTATACGAAATTGACTCACTGTTCGTTTATCTTTGCCTTTTACATCAGGTATGAAAAAACAAATGGCAAAGTTGAAAAAACATATTATGTATGTCAATGATTTACTCTACAATTTCATCGACTGTATTTATTTTGTGTGCATTGTGTAGGAAACTTGGAGTAAACTGTGGTCCATGTATTCATTCAAACAGAACCATGTATATTAGATAGTGTTGATGAGGTTGGAAAGAAAGTAAAGAAATGTCAGAAAAGACTTTCAGATAATCATGGAATAGTAATAAGATCAAGATGAGATTAAACCCAATTTCTACACTTGGGTACCAATTTTTGTCTGCTCCTCAAGTTGTTATTCATATACTATTACTGATTTGAATATATGGTCATTATTTACAACATGTTTACTTTTATTTGTTATTACACTCTGTGACTGGTGAGTCACAAGGTGAAATGTCTCCCGTTAACCATGGGGATTAACAGTATTAATTTGTATATGCTAATCAGCCTAATCTACAGGGATGTCAAAATTAGGATACATGTTTACTTCGCCAATTTATATGATAGATAATATTTGTATTTTGGCACAACACAATTACAATCAGTGATCCTAATGTTCGTGCGAACAATTAGAGGGCGTCCACCCGATATGTCTTTGAAAAAAAAGGTGAGAAAGATTTAATAGAATTTAGAATATTCCATGACGCGAATAGTACTGTGTAAAGAACACGCAAGATTTCCAAAGCGTTCTTAACCCTCAAAAGTTTCAGTGCGGAATGTTGAATGATATGTTTTAAAAATGATGAAATGACGCTTGACTTTGACCTTGACAAAAAATTGAATGGTCATAAGTATTTAAGATTGAAAGTGAAGAGCCATCAATTATCTTTAGAGTAGTATCAAAAAAATAAATTTTAGAATATCATAAAATCACACAAAGGGGAGGTAAATATGTAATAAAATGATATTAAGTCTTTTTAGAGTCAAAATGATATTTATATGTCTTTTAAAAATATTGCAAAAGAACATGAAAATAAATTTTTTTTTTATAATTTGATATGACTTTAATCCTTAACATAATTTGAATGTCAAAGGTCAAGAATTTAACACCAAGTGTTCCCAATGTTCTATCTTTGTTAAACGTAGAAGCTGTAGGCTAAATAATGAATTGAGATTTCAGGGCAGTAACTATGTTGGTAAGGTCCTTGAGTCCCTTCGCGTTAAAAACTCTCACTGCAAGCGGTTTTCATATGTGTAATGAATCACTTAAGTTTTTGTGTCTTCTATGACTTTCGTTCAGTTGAGTAGCGATTAACAAGCTTTTGACGTTAGTCATTGTAATCGAAATAGGTCAAAGTTCAGAATTTCAATTAATTATGCTGAAATCAATTTATATGATAATACTTGCTTATAATGTTTTCAAGGATATTTCCCTATAGAAAGGACGTGTGAAAAACGCTATTTTATTAAATTTGAATGACCTTGACCTTTGACTTTGACCTATTTCGGAATGGTCAATGTCACTGATCCCATTGCAGTTGGTCCCCGTGCCATATACGATTAACATTCTGCAAGTTGACGTGTTTACTTAGAATCATTAAAAATATAAGGGGCAAATAACTGTCTTAATCCTTTTTGTTAATGTCCTTGTAAATTTTTCTAAATTCGTGCTAGTGAATAAAAAAAGGTTTGATGCACATTGCATTTACGGAGAAGAGGTAATGATAACAATGTTTCTATTGACAAAGTCCATTAACTCCGTAAGGTCAAAGGTCAATGACGTTGGGTGATAATTAATCATTTCTCAGATTCCTATATTGATGAATTATAAATCTTTGATAAGTTCTTGAAAACAAAAATTTTTTTTGACGGCGGAAAAATTATAATAAAATAAACAGAGAAAAGCAAATAGACTTTCAACAGAAGGTGAAAATCTTCTCTTTTTGGTTTGCTTTTAAGTTTTTATACTGAATTCAAGTAATTCTAAACAAACACCGTTAATGCATAACAAAGTTTGTCTTGTATACTAGTATATATAAATTATCATTTCTTGGTAAATTTATCATTCCTTGTAAATTCATTATCAACAGGATACNTATCATTTCTTGGTAAATTTATCATTCCTTGGTGAATTCATTATCGACAGGATAATTTACCATCAACAGGTATTTTTGTTATCACTAAGCAAATTTATCATATAGGTGCTACATCATTTGGATACCAGTACAGATGGCAAATCTTACCCAAATATGACTAAAGCATTGAAGGAAGTCTATCGAGTGTTAAAGCCGGGCGGACTCCTGACGGTCACTACGTGTACCCCAGAACAGACGGCGGCACACTGGTTTGCTCATTTGGTTCCTGATCAATTGAAGCGTTACACTCTAAAATTCCCTCGTCATAAGCAGATAAAGGCGATGTTGACCGAGGCTGGTCTGACCCTGAAGGCAGCATTCAACACCTTAACAACAGACTATCACCCCGGGCACCATGATTTGGAGGGACCGTTACGGGAATCTTGGCGCAATGATTTATCATTCTGGGCCGCTTGCACCGAGGCAGAAATTCAAGACATGGTTCAGAGAGTCACAAAAATGAAGGAAGAAGGAACTCTCCAGGATTTTTATGATACTCACGAGAAAATTGAGGTTTTTGGAGCAATACAAATTTTTGCAGCTCAAAAATAAAGTTTAAAGATGTTGTGATCGATGTAAAGTACAGGAAATTAAGTCTTTATTTCATGCAAACTTACAGAAATATATTTTTTCAAATTGGTAATTTTATATTACACCCTTGTGAGTGGCTATAAATCTTGGACAAACACACGTTTGATTGACGTCACGTTTCAATCACTATTATTATGTTCGTCTTATAACACTGTGGCTTTGATCAAACGTGAATTAGGCCTAGTCTCGAGTGTCATGGCACGTAGGAATGGCGGGTATCGTAAATTTTGTACGGACTGGAATGAACACGACTGTCTTAAAAACGTAGAATGAAACTTCCGGATGTTTGTAGGGGAATCACTGAATTCAACCTTAAAATTAATATTTTACTTGAATGAAATATTTTTCGTTCGAATTAAATGCCAAAATAACGATTGGTTTCTCTAGAATTATAGTTTCTCCATAGGGTTTTTCTCAGTGAGAAGAAAATTTTAATGATATAATTCTAAAGGGGCAGCTACACGTTTAGAGCTAAATATGATTTCCAAATCTTATTTTTAATGCTTAAAGATATAGTACAGCTCATTTCGGTGATTTTCTCATCCCGAATGATATTATTGCTTTCTAATATAATAAAAAAAGATATATGAATGGCAATTTTCAACTCAGAAATTACTGCATATTTGTCGAAAGTTACATAAGGAACCAACTTATATAAAAAATTGAATTTTTGCCAGGAAACCAAAAATTACGGGGACATAATCAAGATCTTTTTTTTTCTTTTTTTGTTTTTTTTTTTTTAGATTTTTGACTAAAAGCAGATAAATGCATAACATTTTTCTTTTTAACAGAAAATGACCATATGAGTCATTTGGACTCATTTTGATTCTTTTAAGTTTTTTCTCGACAAAATGACCTTTACTATCCCTTTACTATTCCTTAAATTTTTAAAAGGTATTTCTAATGATCAGCGAAAATTTGAATATCGTATGTTGAAACACAACCCTTACAATTCTAGTCTCGTGCCATGATTTTGTTTA
>CAJDSM010044674.1:0-16953 GCA_903981925.1 Ostrea lurida
GAAGAGATTCAGCAAAAGACAATCTTCTATCGTTTTAATAGTTCGCTAGGAACAAGAGTTCACTTCCGGGGCTCGAAAACAGCGTTAATTATTCAGTCAACAACTCTGTACTGTCCAATAATGTGATCTTCCATTGAAACTTTATTTTGACTGAACTTTTCGTGCCCCTGTCAGCGCAGATTCAAGGAAAGGCGAACCCGGGCAGTACGCCCCCCTCTCTAATAAAAACACGCACACACACACACCCGGAGACGACAATAAATACTTAAAACCTCTAAAGCTTCCGGGGTGACTTTCGCCCCTCCTGGACCACTCCCTACTCGGAGGGGTCCCATTTCCTTGGTACCTCTAGGGTCCTATTAAACACCCCCAGAACGCAATGAAATGCTAAATTTGCTCGAGCTTCCGGGGCTTCGCCCCCTGGACCCCATATCTCAGAGTGTTTATTCTATCCTAGACACCGACTGTGTCCTGACTAGCAGCCTTTATATATCCTATAGACATATAGTCTTGTGCATCCTCCAAATGGACAATTCCTGTGTTACGGGGGTCTTGCCCTGGTAGAGGAAATTAACATACTTACACATAACTAACACGGGCCTGATTATCATGGTTAAATTTTAAACATCCACCAACATATTCAAACTTGAAATTCGGGAGCTTCTCGAGGGGGCCTTAACTTATGAGTGCCACTCTAATAGCTGCGGTCCATGTTCCGACGCGAGGACCCCTGCGTCTGAAAAAAAAATTTCCCAACGCGCGCGCCCCAACCAGAATTGCCTTTGGATCCCGCACCCTACCTAGTATACCGTCAAATCGCGCGTGGACCACTGGCTAATTCGGGGTGCGCGTAGTCTTTTGATCAGCTCTCTGAGAGAGTTTGAAATCAATGCGCCCGAGGGGACACTAGAGGGAGGAAAATATTGCCCTTTCACAAAGGGTAAAATTGCTAATTTCCACGAGTGAAACAGATTTTCCTTCGTCACAAGGCAGTAGAAAAACAGTTTCTTTGGAGACTGGCTCAGTTTCGTCCAAGATCGCGATTAAACGTAATATTTTTAGAACTAGGCGAACGGACATAGGCGTGTGTTGATGATCCGAGTAGAGGTTTGGGCCCCTAGGAATTTCTCACACGCTGAATATCGGCACCCAAGACGTTATGAAGTAATCTTGTTGTCGTTGTAAACTTCAGCTTTGGAACTAGTAATATATAGAATGGCATAATATTATGATGTCTGGTGACAGTTGATACCATTATCGAACAATTTATAAAAATATAAGAACTACCTATATTTGTAACCAGGCCAAAGATCAATCGATATTTATTATCTTACCTGGGGCTCAATTCTCAGAACACACGGACCGTTGCATTTTTTTTTTTATATCACGAAAACTTTAGTCTTAACTGACATTCATTAAACTAGTCAAGATAAAAAGCCCCAGCGGGAAAAAAAAAAATTTATTTTTAAATCAATCCGCGAAAAATAAAATGGGAATTTTACAACAGTAACCCTTGAATTGTGGTTTATAAATTATGTCTACTATGCACTGGAGGTCGGGGTATATCAGGTACAATAAGTGGCCATGTGAGGTTTGGGCTAAGTGCCGTCAATGTCATAAGCTCACGGTATATTGACAATGCAAGATGTATAGCTAGTTTTTATTTGAATAGAACGTACTTTAATAAATGAGCGCATATTAGGTATGTCACATGATGCAATTCTGTTTCAGTTCGGCAACGACTCTCATCTCTGAATATGTTCACAACATGCATAGGAAAACGCGTCACTAGTGTAATCAAATTCTATGCCGCGACAGTTTTTTCAATTGTTCTTTCTGATTTATATCAACTAATGCATCATCCAGGGAGTTATCACCTCAATTTATTCTTATTTGTCTGTGTGATACTGCAGTCTTATGAGTAATCGTTGAACTCCGAAGAAAGTGATGTATAGGGGTAGCAAATAATGGTTTGGAGTAAGATAATAGTTCACTCGCATGTCAGACATGAATTGGAATCTGGTGAATCACATCACAGGGCACGCACCTCCCTGCAGTGTTAAACTGCACTTTGTATAGTGTGGTAAGTGAAGAACAATCGCCAGGCAATCATCTACCCGTGGAGAATCAAGGTCGCTAGTCCCCTCGGTTCGACGGCTTACGACATGTAGCAGATCTCACTACATTTGTAGCAAGGAACACAGGAATGTTTTGTTTCTTGTGCGAACACTTCACACAACGCAAGCTCCGCTTACCGATAAGTCCATAAAACAGCAAACTCTATCAGGTTGGGGTAAAAATATACATGAAAACGACATTTCCATTATCTTTCTAGAACATATTTGTGTAACATTATCCAAATGGGTAAGTGTTGTATCGCATTTTCAAGCTCTTAAACTTTTTTAATTACATGTTCGGAATTCAACATTTCGGTATGAGCATCACCAAGAACATAATTTGTAGAATTTCGCAGGTAATTATGGCTAGACATTAACAACATTGTTGATGGACCGCCAGCAATGAAGATTTAACATCATCTAATGGTGACCATTTTTCCGAAAGGTTATGTGTTTGCAGGCAAAAGTAAACCTGCATTCATCCCAAGGAACCTTTCTCCGCGTCGAAAATGGGCCAAAAAGGGTTCGCCCGCACTCTCTTCACTGTGAGAATTTCCAGTTCCACAAAAGTTAGTGAATTATATCTGCCAAAGGTATTTATTTCTAACTAGTAATGTTGTAAAAAAGACTGAAATAGAACTAGTTCATACTTCAATACGAGAATGAAACTAATGTAAAAACATATTCAGAAAATGTTTGTCTACCAAGCACGATTTCTTTTTAAAATCGTCATCGATAGACGGTAAACTATGATTGCTAGCGAATTCCACTGTGGTGGTAAGCCTAACGGTAAAGTAGCTCGTTTTCAATCACAAATTATATCATATAATAATACCGGTGAACAGGACCTCTGTAGCACATTAGAGGTAGGGTGCATAGGCAGGAATCATCCCCTGTTTACAGGTCACCACCCGCCCCTGGACCCTGTATTTTGCCGATCAGTGTAAACCGGAGTATTTCCTACGTTAGATAAGTATGATATTAAACACGGTCCTACAAGCGCGTAAAGAACCCACAGTTCCATATAAATACTGTGCACGTCTGCGGCGTCTAGGTTTTCGAGTACGTTTGTATTAAACGAAAACGGTTCTGGTGACAAAGTTGTTGGGCCCTTTGCCTTAAATAACCATCTGTTTTCGAAACAACATTGGTCTAAGTAGAGGTTTTCCTACATTTGTTTACGTTTTAACTACGCTCAGTTTGCTAGGGATACACTCCGGTTTTCTATTAGCTATCATTATAAATTGATCTATGATCGGTGTTCATTCTTTATGCCGTCAATGATAAACCTTTTTTACTATTTGATCAACGTTAATTTTGGTATAGCGTTTCCGTCCGTTATAGACTACGTTTTATCCCGTTATAGACTACGTTTATGTCCGTATAGGACTACGTTTACTCCCGTATGTCAGGTTTTAGTAGGTATTGACATCCAAGTTCCCACTACGTTTCCCCACAGATTATCATACGGTTGGTTATTGCCTGATACGTAATGTCCCAATGTTCATCCACTGTTTTAAACTGTCGGGTAGGTAAAACAATCAAAGCAGAATTTTAAAAGTTTTCCACGACGGTGTTACGACGTTCATGCACCGCTTGAAGCCCACTAAGTTCTTTTCAGTAACGAGTTCAGTATGTCTGATCACGAAATAACCTGTGAGGTACGAAAAAGGAAAAACACCGCGGATCCTCAACGGTCTTTCAAGTAATTACGATCCCCAACGGCTAGCCTGAACGAGTCGAGGGGACTTTCAAGGTTTGCACCATTCTGTCCCGTCCTCGTCAGTGCCGTGCTCAAACTCCAGTTTTTCACCGCGCTACTTTGTGTATTTCTCTTGATGCTCTGTCAGGGGATATTCCAATTGGAATATTTGGTTATCACTTTGTGCGTTTGCCATACAAGCCTCTACAGATCAAAGTTCGTAGTTTGGGTTTGAGTTCGATCCATGGTTATTTTGACTGAGCATTATAGGCCCCTTGGACCTTTTGAGGTCGAGATAATTCTCACTAAAGTTAACCTTCAGGTTTTTCCTATGCACTTTGTGTTCATGTCACTGCGTGTTGTTAGTATAATTAATCTTGATCATTATTTGGTACAACGTTGCTTTTGGCGCCATAACGAAGTTACAGAAATAGTATTCGTAGTTTTGTGTCGTTTTTCTGGAGTTCGATTCTATTGTTTCACTGAGTTTGTATGGTCCCTTCGTCTCCTATCTGGGCTCTTAATACCCATAAATATGAAGACTATAGCCTACTTATTGAAACCCAGGTTCATAATTAGATGATACTTGTTTTGCACCGTCCAAATAATGATTGCTTCAGCCCTTCTGTCAATTCGGTCGAAGGATGGCCGGCCCGACTATGTATTCGCTATACTTACAATCACCCCTCTTCCTAGAATCTAGCTATATAGATTGGTTCTAGTAAACCATACAAGAGCTGTGGGAGCGTCTTAACCAATCTCTGGGTCATTTCGCTGTTTAACCCAAAATACTTTTATAAATCTATTTTCCACCTTATTGTATATGGTCAAGGTTTCTAACCAAAGACTATATTCCTTATAAATGTAAAGAAAACATTGTCTTGGTAAATTTTTACGTACCCACGGGTGATAATTGATTACTGCCAATTCCAACACCTTGGCGCCCTCGGTTAATTACAATATTCTGCCCACGGTCATTTCTATGTTTCGGTCTTCCCCTGAGAACTCCTCTACTCGCTTTTAACCTGATTATGCTCCTGTAATTTTTCAATATTATCCTATATTACTCAAAATTTCCCTCACGGAGTTCAATTATAATACGTACAAATGGTAACGAGACGCTATGATTATAGGTGCTTTTTGTGCCCTCATATGATTACATTTTAACAAACGTAGTCTTATTACCACATGTACCTTAAAACTGGATACGTATATTTAATACATGACTATCCGCTTGTACTCTCAAATGAGCTGTGTGTGTCTAATCAAACTGTAATCTAATACCCCCTAATTCAAAAACCTAATCTCCAAATATCCGGGGTACAAAATGTATGCTAACGCACCTGCAATGATATTTGTGTTCTATGTATTAGGGCACCTTACCCGATTAAGTTCACGGCTAATACAGATGTCAACGAACCCGGATTCTGGTTCTTTCACCCTACTCCTCTTTCTTGAGTCGAGTCTGCGAACCCGGTTTTCAAATTTCTGTTTTTCTACCAGCCTTAAGTATCGCATGGGTTTTTTCACGCTGTGCTATCCTTTTTATTACTGCGAGCTCGTTTCTAACGCGATCTTTGAACTGGTCTCGTTTGGCTCGTGTAACGTACTACTGGGAATTTATTTATTTCTCGGGTTGTTGTGCACGTATTTTGTGCGATATTGTGCACGACCAAAATCTAATTAAACGGGATCTGAGGTGGAAGGTATCTTTTGGTCTATGTGTACGTATGCCACAACAACGTGGTCAATAGCGTGTGATTCCTTTCATTTAACTTGTAACTAGTGACGACTAGTATGAACCCAGGACGGGTTCTATGGTTGCCTCACGTGATCAACAGCAGTTTCTGCTACTTTAATGTAAAACGGGACCTCGCCGCGTACGTTTGAGACAGTGTGAACTCGATGGGCTTGTGAATCAGCTTATCTAAATCGCAGCATCTAATTCCTTCCTCGGTTATGCGTCTTAGTCTCCAGATTCCTTGGAGTGTCGTACGAATTAACGGAGAGACCAGGAATTAGTACATTTGGGGTTTAAAATACTCCTGTTCCTCCCAGCGGCGTGCCGTAAGACGCGAGGCACAAGCACAACCCTGCAGAAGAAATTTATGTACCTCCGGCTTTGTGATGGCCATCTGAATTTTTTCGCTTATGTTGATTATTATATCTTAGGCACTGATATATGGAGTCACAATGGGGTTTTCGATTCTCGTAGCAGTTTCGGGTTATATATCTTCAGTGTATGGATTGAACATGGTGGTTATATTGAATCTTTCGTATTGGTGTTTACATAGATTGAGTTAGAATATGAAAACGGCCTAAAATCAACAGAGGAGTCTTTGAATTAATCGAAGGAATCGTTATAGGGTAATCAATTAGATAACGTCCCATACGTATATATGGAGTGTTTAATGTATACTTAATTATTCATTTATGTATCGACAATTGTCACCCTTGGGTGGTTGTTTATAAGATCATCATCTTGTTTTCATAACGGTTGCTTATAGAATATTTGTTTATAAAAGGATTCTTACCTTATGATATATATCAATAGTAACAAGGATTATCCAAGTAATATAAGCTCATCTTTTGCGACCCTGGTAGATCAGTTATCTTTTGTACAAATTTTGAGGCTATCTAGAGGAGCCCATTCGCCCTTAAAAAAAATGTGACCGTAGGGCATCTTCTGTATTGTAGTTTTTCTATCTTGTCATTGGGTTTGAAATCTTAGAAGAGATAGTAGTATGCCTAAGGGATAACTGAAAAAGAGTGTTTAAAATATGGTTTGAGTTATATTTGTTAGTTCTGATCTGCTTCATTTTATAACTTTGTTCTTTGAAGGTAACCTCAGTTCGTAAGGGTCACAACGGAAAAGAAGCATGTTTAAGACTGGCAGATCTCCTTGGGGTTCTCATCACTTCAGCTTTCCAATTCTTCTATAGCTTAAATTAGCCGGTGTCCCTATTTGAAGAAGAGCCGAAGACATTTGTCTATTTACTCCACTGTCACTTTGATTTGATATACTTGGTCTTCCTATGCTATGTTCGATAGCTTCATCCCTTGTTTTCAACATATGAAGGTTACATTAGCATGTGACATGAACATTTTCATAAAACGTTACTGGTTCACTCTTAACTTGCTAATGCACTTATAAACAAGACAAAAAAACAAGTGTTTTTGGGGGCAATTAAGAAGTTGTAATTTTATAGGTGGAATGTATTGGTATCGTATTTTCAGTCCAGCGGTGCGGCTCGGACATGTCTCATTAAATATACTTTACAAATGGTATCTTGTTATAGAATTAAACATGGTATAGTCATGGAAATTAACAGAAGACTAAATGGAAATAACAAAGTCACAGTCCAAATTATTAAACTAGGGATATTCTTTTTAGTCCTCGCTTACCATACCACTTATATAATGCGCCCATTATTATCAGATCAGAAATTACTATTTCTATAAGTGCTTCACTATCGTAAAGACTAAATGGAGCGTGTAGAAATATAACAATAGAAAACAAAGACATACAATTTACATCATATTAATATATATTTGCCGTTCCTCCTTTTTTTCACATTCAAATGCCTAAGGTCTAAATAACGCCGGGAGCCCTCTTTCTATTTCGATCACGCGAGTTCACCATCCCAGTGTGGTAGAAGTTAATAAAACCATGCCTAAGTATGAGCGTTTTTTGCCACGAAAACTGGTTTGTTATGTAAGGATACAATAGATCGAGAACAAAAGGAAATCATAGTACATTGAAACTAATTAACCTTCTACTTCTAATTCATATTTTGCATCTTAACTAAGTTAACGTTAGTTGTATCATGTGACCAGGATTTTTGGGGGTTTCTTTGTTTTTTTTCCCCCACAATTTCCATTCTTCTTTAAAGATAATCCAAAATATGAATTTAATAGAGTCGATCCCTCTTGTTCTGATACCTATTGGATTGATGTGGAATCTAAAACACGATGGACACACCTCAGGTCTTAACAATCACCTTGGAGTATCGTCTAGTCCCATCACAGTTGGGAGTCTCAATAATTTGCATTCTTAAAGCCCCTCAATATGGAAATACAGTATGTTTTCTACATCACTGTTCTTGACGTTTTTTTTTCTATTAGAACAAATAATCTTTTGAATACTGAGGCTAGTTTTCTAATTTCATAGTACATTCCAAAAAAAAAAATGGCGGTTTCGAGGGAATTCGCGAATGGGTGGTCTCTTAGAACATTCATGGTAAGGTTTCTTTTCAGTGACTCTGCGTTTTCGGCAAAACGGTAAGTGCTCCCCTTAATGTTAGACTATCGTCTCTAGAAAATGGGTGCCGGTGTCTCTTTCGGGTGAAGATTACCGGTAAAATGATCTCGAGGTCCTGTACTGGCAGCATGTAGTAGTTTACATTATGGGCGAGGTAGGGGTCACAAAAAATGTAACCTGATGGGTCTCCTTCCCAAATGGAGACGCATGGAGCGAGTCGAAGCGAATTCCATTGCAAAAAACGTTATATGCATTAACAGTTACCTCAAATGAAACTTACATGAATTGCTCTGGACCATTTAATCGGGATTGCCGAATTATAACTAATTTTCTAAAAGAAATGTATTACTGCATTACATTACCATTACTTGAGTCAAGTAATATATTACCATTGCAGTTTGGTTTCCACCCCCTCCCTAAACCCAAATATCAATGAAACTGTCTTTATCTACAGGTTAATACCACATCAACAATAGTGCCATATATTACTATGTTTTTACAGTGTACAACAATTTATTCCTGATGATTGGGTATTGAATATTTCATAATGGGTTTCAAAGAGAGTAGATGAGAGAGTAGAGAGAGAGAGAAGAGAGAGAGAGAGAGAAGAGAGAGAGAGGAGAGAAATGAGAGAGAGAGAGTAATATATATGTTTTTGCCATTACACAGGACCTCATGCTTTAATAACATAGAAGTCTGTGCAGTGTCTATATAAATACAGTCTGATGGCACAGTTCTCCAATCAAAAGAACACTGTTTATATTATCACAAAATTATATGAATGACACCACTAAGTACACACACTATTTAAAGTTCCCTAATCTAAGGTGAGGTCTTAAGCTGGTATATAGTGGAAATGATTACATCAAAGAATTGTTTTTTAAAATCAAGATTAAATCATATGGGAAATCAAATAATTAAATCATATGGGACCACGATAATCACAGTGCATTGATAATGTATTTGATGAAAAAAAAGATTATCGTTAGAGTCATATCCCTTTGATATTCTTAGCTCCGAGTAGTTACACGCATGAACAAATTTGATTACTGTCATCGCATGTTAGGTGTGTTATGATTTTGAATTCAGTATTATGAAACCATAGCTGCCGTGAGTTGGAAATTAACAATGCCCATTTTGAATTATTAGTCCCCTACCGGTTTGTAACCGGAGGGGACTATAGCTTTCTTCTTTCTGTCTGTCTGTCTGTCCCCATTCCGTCCCGTTGGTTTTCCAGACTTTTTTTCTTACGGCTTGCAGATATTCATTTTGATATTTGGCACATTGCTTTACCATACAAAGTACAGATCAAAGTCGAGTTTGGTTTCTATCCATTCATTTTTGAACTGATGTTATGGCTTGGACTTAGAAAATTTCATAAAATATCAGTTTTCCGCACTTTTTTTCTCACTGATTGCAGATATTCATTTGATAATTTGGTATATATTTGCTTGCCATACCATGTTCAGATCAAGTTCAAGTTTGGTTTTTTTGATCCATTCATTTATTACTGAGTTATGGCCCTTGGACTTAGAAAAATCATAAATTATCAGTTTTTCCCGCACTTTTTTTCTTGCTGCTTGCAGATATTCTTTTGATACTTGGTACATTTTGGCTTTGCCATACCAAGTTACAGATCAAGATCGAATTTGGGATTTCATCTATTCATTTTTCACTAAGTTATAGCCCTTGTCCTAATCCTGGTTCACCAATATTCCCTTTTACCATAAGATATGATATAGCCTAATAATGAAATTAGAATATTGTTGCGGTCCAATGATTTGTGTAACCGGTAGGGGACTATGTATTGCAATACCTCAGAATGCTTGTTTCAAATGTTCAACTCCGCGTATAAATACAGGACCTTGCCTGCCGAATCCTGAAAACACGCCAGATAATTTGTTCAGACTTTAAATGAAATTGTGGATGACGAATATCAGAAAACACCCGAATCGGGGAAAAAACGGGGACATGGGGCACATACCATCATTATTCTGTATCCCTGATCGAAAATCGCGCTATTGATAATGGACCTACTAAAGCCGCCACAACTTTTTCAGAGAAAAGGAACTCAAATTTATTGAAGTTCAGTCAACAATAGCCAGGCTTATTTAATTCAACCAAAAAACGTCGGAAGAACCTCTAAAAGAGGTTTGTTTCACAAAAACGAGGCAGACCTAAAATTACCATTTACAAGAACAGTCATAGAGTGGAAAAACGAACTGGAGGAAACCAAGTATCGTCATCGACTGTGGAAGGCTTTGCTTCAGCGCGTTTAAATACCTATGCGCTCTCTCATTTCCGTCGATCTATATAATACAGATACCATAGAAAATAAACAGACAAAATCGTTTGTGATTATATCAAGATCTGGGAGAAGCAAGTGATGTTATCAATACTAATATTGTTCAAGTGTAGGAATTTTGAGCAAGGAATCGAACCATCACTTCTGAAGGAAAAGAATGGAACTATTGTCTTAACGCGGGAGTGGGCACGGTCCATTATAGATTGACTGAATTTAAGAAACGGAAAGCCACCAAATCCTGACGATTTTGACGTAGTCATAAGCAGCAGTATCTGATATAGAATAACCAACAACGTACCGGCATGACCTACTATCCTACGTTATAACTGGGATCAGACAGGTAAATATGATTTGTCGCACGGTTCCGCTGTTGTGAGCACAGGTAAGCATTTTAATCCCTGTGCAGAATTCTGATGTCGGCAACAGTTCCTTCTGAATAGAAGGTGATGATTGATATAATGATTAAGAAAATTGGATTAATCAACGCATTCGTTGTACAGTTCACTGTAAGTTTTACAAGCCTCGATTTTAGCTCCATGAAGCATTAAAAAAAACCACATTGGTTTGACAAATAATAACATCTTCACATGGGCTGAGGATCGGGGGGGGGGGAGCATGGGGTATTTCGTCTCCAATCTTATTTTTCAAGCTATAGTGAAGTACTAGTTTAGTGGTACATGTACTGAACAGTGTCCGATGTGTCCATTTGCCTTTACTCTTTCCGCCCATCAATAAAATAAATTTTGTTGGGATATTGAACTTCGGGGACCCACCTGGTTAATTTTCTCGAAGTTTTTTCACTAAGTCCTCACCCCCCAATCCTTTCAATCGTAGATGCTTAGGTCATGATATTTTTAGAAGTGTTTTCCCACTTGAGAGTTATGTATCTTTATTCAAATCAAAGAGGTATGAGTCGCTTGTGATTGTGTCCTTTTATATATCTTGCTTATTTAATTGTTCAATTTAATGCTTTCAACAATATTTTTGTTTAAGACCCCCCTTGCAGAACAGAGCAGTGGTGTATGTGCCCGTCCTTTTTTTGACATTGTCAAATTTTAATCTCTACAAGTGACTTAGGTATCCCGCAGGGCCCCGCGCTTTGCGCGCCGAGGCAAGTGTGAAATAACCCCAACATTGTCGCACGATACATTGTTCTTTTGAATTGAAAAAGAATGACCAACTGATTGGTAATCAACTGCAGAGGCCTTGCTGTTTCCTGAAAAAGTGTTTCAATGTCTATTACACGTATTTGTGCCAAATAGTCATCAATGGCTGAGAGGTTTAATTTATGGACTTTTCTGAAATATGAAGCATAGGCATAGCACTGTTTTTGAAAAGGGGGGAAACTTTTTAAAGTACATGTGACAAGTCAAAAAAAAGGGGCACCATACACACTGGCTCTTTTCTGAAGGGGGGGGGGTCTAAAAAAATGTGACAAGCATAAATTGAATAAATAAATAATTAAAAGGCAAATACACACTAACTACTGTTGAAATGATGACTGGGAACCTTCTAAATTTGACAGCAAATTGAAGGGGGGGGGAGAAAAAAGGGCACACAGCACTGTTTCAGTACATGTACCACTAAACTAGTCTTTCACTATAGCTTGAAAAATAATTGGGAGCAAATACCCATGCTCCCCCCGATCCTACGCCCATGTGAAGTTTATTATGTCAACATGTGGTTTTTTTTAATGCTTCATGAAGCTAAATCGAGGCTTGTAAACTTACAGTGAAACTGTACACGAATGCTTGATTAATCCAATTTCTTTATCATTATTCAATTCATCACCTTATTAGAAGGAAAGCTGTGCCGACATCAAAAATTCTGCACAGGGATTAATGCTTACCTGCTGTGCTCACAACAGCGGAACCGTGCGACAAATCATAGTTACCTGTCTGATCCCAGTTAATGAGGATAGTAGGTCATGCTTCGGTACGTTGTTGGTTATTCTATCCAGATACTGCTGCTTTATGACGTCAAAATCGTCAGGATTTGGTGGCTTTCCGTTTCTTAAAGTTCAGTCAATCTATAATGGACCGTGCCCACTCCCGCGTTAAGACAATAGTTCCATTCTTTTCCTTCAGAAGTGATGGTTCGATTCCTTGCTCAAAATTCCTACACTTTGAACAATATTAGTATTGATAACATCACTTGCTTCTCCCAGATCTTGATATAATCACAAACGATTTTGTCCTGTTTATTTCTATGGTATCTGTATTATATGATCGACGGAAATGAGAGAGCGCATAGGTATTTAAACGCGCTGAAGGCAAAGCCTTCCACAGTCGATGACGATACTTGGTGTTCCTCCAGTTCGTTCCACTCTATGACTGTTCTTGTAAATGGTAATTTAGGTCTGCCTCGTTTTTGTGAACAAACCTCTTTTAGAGGTTCTTCCGACGTTTTTTGTTGAATTAAATAAGCCTGGCGTATTGTTGACTGAACTTCAATAAATTTGAGTTCCTATTTTCTCTGAAAAATGTTTGGCGGCTTTAGTAGGTCCATTATCAATAGCGCGATTTTCGATCAGGGATACAGAATAATGATGGTATGTGCCCCATGTCCCGTTTTTTCCCCGATTCGGGTGTTTTCTGATATTCGTCATCCACAATTTCATTTAAAGTCTGAACAAATTATCTGGCGTGTTTTCAGGATTCGGCAGGCAAGGTCCTGTATTTATACGCGGAGTTGAACATTTGAAACAAGCATTCTGAGGGTATTGCAATACATAGTCCCCTACCGGTTACACAAATCATGGACCGCAACAATATCTTAATTCATTATTAGGCTATATCATATCTTATGGTAAAAGGGAATATTGGTGAACCAGGATAGGAAAGGGCTATAACTTAGTGAAAAATGAATAGATGAAATCCAAATTCGATCTTGACTGTAACTTGGTATGGCAAGGAATGTACCAAGTATCAAAAGAATATCTGCAAGCAGCAAGAAAAAAAGTGCGGAAAACTGATAATTATGAATTTTCCTAAGTCCAAGGGCCATAACTCAGTAATAAATGAATGGATCAAAACCAAACTTGAACTTGATCTTGTAACTTGGTATGGCAAAGCAATTATACCAAATATCAAATGAATATCTGCAATCAGTGAGAGAAAAAAGTGCGGAAAACTGATATTTATGAAATTTTCTAAGTCCAAGGGCCATAACCTCAGTCAAAAATGATGGATAGAAACCAAACTCGACTTTGATCTGTAACTTGGTATGGTAAAGCAATGTGCCAAATATCAAATGAATATCTGCAAGCAGTAAGAAAAAAAGTCTGGAAAACCAACGGGACGGAATGGGGACAGACAGACAGACAGAAAAGAAGAAAGCTATAGTCCCCTCCGGTTACAAACCGGTAGGGGACTAATAATTCAAAATGGGCATTGTTAATTTCCAACTCACGGCAGCTATGGTTTCATAATACTGAATTCAAAATCATAACACACCTAACATGCGATGACCAGTAATCAAATTTGTTCATGCGTGTAACTACTCGGAGCTAAGAATATCAAAGGGATATGACTCTAACGATAATCTTTTTTTTCATCAAATACATTATCAATGCACTGTGATTATCGTGGTCCCATATGATTTAATTATTTGATTTCCCATATGATTTAATTCTTTGATTTTTTAAAAACAATTCTTTGATGTAATCATTTCCACTATTATACCAGCTTAAGACCTCACCTTAGATTAGGGAACTTTAATTAGTGTGTGTACTTAGTGGTGTCATTCATATAATTTTGTGATAATATAAACAGTGTTCTTGATTGGAGAACTGTGCCCATCAGACTGTATTTATATAGACACTGCACAGAACCCTTACTATGTTATTAAAGCATGGTCCTTGTGTAATTGCAAAAACTTATATATCTCTCTCTCTCTCTCCTCTCTCTCTCTCTCTCTCTCTCTCTCTCTCTCTCTTTCTCTCCTTCTCTCTCTTCTCTCTCTATTGAAACCCTCATGATTATCAAATACAATCATCAGGAATAAATTGTTGTACACTGTAAAAACATAGTAATATATGGCACTATGTTGATGTGTATAACCTGTGATAAAGACAGTTTCATTGATATTTGGGTTTTAGGGAGGGGGTGGGAAACCAAACTGCAATGGTAATATATTACTTGACTCAAGTAATGGTAATGTAATGCAGTAATACATTTCTTTTAGAAAATAGATTAATGGCAATGATAATGCCAAATTCTGTAAGTAATGGTAATGTAATGCATTACTTTGCAATGGAATTCGCCTCATGTCTGTCAGGGAGGGGTATTTTTTGTGCCCGACCTGCTGTAACATACTACATGTAGGACCTCGGATTTTCCGGTTTCACCCGAAGGACCGCCCCTAATAGAGGCGACTAAGCAAGGGGTACTGAGGACCTACATGTATTCTAACCCGGATCCCTCGAACTCCATTTTTTTTTTGGTGTACTTGAATAGAAATAGTATGCAATTTTGAAATAAAAGATAAACATGTGAAAAACATACTTGTATTCCATATTGAGGCTTAAATGCACATCTGGACTCCCGTTGTCTGGGCTTACGATATCAGGCTGATGTTAGGACCTGTGGGCATCGTGTTTGATTTCCACATCATAATGGTATAGACAAGAGTGGGTTCGACTTAAAAATTATTTATTAATTGCTCTTAGATGACACATATTATCACTGTACAACTACGTAAACTAGTAATGCAAAAATGAAGAAAGAAATATTCATGTATGATTTTTTTCTATGATCCTCATAACAACATTTCGTGGGCAAAACGCTCTCTTACATGTTTTATAACTTTACACACTGATTTTGACTCGGGATCGAGATAGAGGGCTCACGGCGGTTATTTCCGATTGATTGAAAAAAACCACGAATATTATATATTATTATATTGTTTTATGTCTTGTTCTTTGTTTTATTTTACAGTCCATTTGTTTTACATGTTAAGCACTTTAGGGTAATCTGATTATATAGGGCGCTATATAAATGTAGAATACATCCCGTAATAATTGGTGTGCTTGTTTTCCCTCTTCTGGTATGTCCAGGGTCCATGTTTATTTACATGTACTTTTGTATAATGAGATCGACCGCTGTTTACCATCTTCACCTTTTCACCTAGACCTGTTGTCTTAGTGCAAGTTAAGACCAGTCACGTTTCTATCATGTCTTCAGCATAGCTATTAACCTTTCATATGTGAAAACAAGGGATAGAAGACGAACAGCCGTGGGAAGTTTTATAATGCGTGGAAAATCGTTGTTAAAAATTGGATAAGACCCAAGGATCTTTTAATCTTTTTCGTGTCGAATGATTTACTTCAGAAAAAGTAAAATGAAAGCAGTAGAAAATATCTCCATTTTAATTTCATTTGCTTTCCTTTCAATTCAAATAACAATAAAAATACCACAAGCCCTATCGGTCACTTTGGAATTAGTTTAAAGTATGACTACCACCAAAGGCTATAATTTTATATCCTGTTCTGTATATATCTAAGGTAAATCTTAATATTCAGCAACCGTATAAAACAAGATGTGATCTTAAAACACAAAGACATTACAAAATAAAATGTTACATTAACACTCATCTGTATGGATACTATGGACCCATCTTATAATTTTGGTACATCTACTCCTGAATTAACATTTTATACATTGTAACCGAAATAGAGGACGAAATTTTCCAAATCGTCTAAAATAATCACTATAAAAATTTGTCTCCAACCAGGTACAAATTTTGCAGTTTTTGCCTCGCTCTTACGGCCCTGGGGGAACAGGAGTATTAAAATGTACTATTTGTCTCTCCTTATTCACACATAAATGACTGACGCTAGATAATGGCGTTTGTAACTGTTCAGCCCCAGTCACACTGTCACGTTTCGGGCATCCCGTTTTAATAAAGTAGCAGAACTCTGTATACGTAGGAAAACGTATCGATGTGTTAATGAAACGCTATACACGTGGCTATACATAGACCAATCCTTCACCGATCCCGTTTATATTGGTCTGCACAATACAAACGTGGGCAAAAAACCAAACGTACAAAAACGGACACGATACGTAGAAATGCGTAATAAAAACGTAGCTGATACGTAGAGAAACGGGGGTCGGGGGGGGGGGGTATTTGATACGTTTTGGTACGTATGCGGATAGGTTTTGATAGGTGTTTGTACGTTATTACAAGTTTTAGTACAAGCATAGTCAGGTTTCATTACGTTCGTTTAGGTACATGGTAACATCGTGTTAAATGTAATCATAATCCAAAAAACATAATCATACGTCTCGTTACGCATTTGTACGTATTATAATGATTTTGATATGAAAATTGAAAATTAAAGCAAATATTAAGCAGTGAGTCTGGAAGCAAAATGGGCAGTTAAAGCATGGAATCGGTACATTATGGTACGTAATTACAAAGACATGTTCTACATTAAGGATATTCTTGGTTAACTTGCATCAAAGGGGACAAAAGGGTTATAAGTATTTGGGTAAGAGAGCGGCTGGGTAGACGCTCCCAGTTTGTAGTTTATGAACAACAAGCATTCTGAGAGTATTGTATAGCA
>CAJDSM010044678.1:7399-20081 GCA_903981925.1 Ostrea lurida
AAAAATAATCCATTAGAAAGAACCGCTCATTGGCTACGGCTGTAAGGCTAAGCTGGCCTAGCATGGTTCTGGTGCGTAGCCTGCAGTTGTGACACTCAAAATGATCAAAAAGGTTCTTGAACAGGACGTAAAACAAAGCAGACTACATCCCATAATTCAAACTGTGCTAAAGGCTGAATACCAATTTCCCTATTCTTCAAGGAACACTCTGGCAGCAACCTGTCATACTTTTTTTGCAATATATAACCAGAAGTCCAATGTTTCGTCAAACTGGACCCCACCATACTGCAACCACCAAACCGCTACGATTGCGTTGTTTCCCTCAGAAGATTGTTCATTGTCCCTGTATATTTGATACATCAATATATCTTATTCTCATATTCACAGTCAAAGTACATTTAGAATTTCTTTGAAAATGCAGTCAAGAGTGAAAGTTCTAGTAGTTGGCTTTATATTTTCTCTTTACTGACATTGTGGTAACCTGTCCCACTGTAAAATCTGAAGGATCACATGACACAGTTCAGACCTGCTGGGCACACTGTTTTCCCAAAGAACACGTTCGAACACACTGAAAATATGAAAACAAAAACTATCTGGAAGAGCGATAGCGAATCAAGGGACGTTTCAGGTGTTTTTTTTCATCCAATAGTATATTATGATATTAATGATGAAAAATCTCAACATTGTTGTTATTATAGTATATATACCTATCCGTGTCATTTGGATTTTTTTATATAAGCTAGTTATCAGTACAATTTTCACAGTACCGACATAATATAGGGGAAACGAACTTCTGCTATGTAGACTATGCACAACAGAACAATATGGGAAAACGAACTTCTGCCACAGCGCATGCACCTGACAAATATAAAGAAGTGAACTTCTGTCACAGCCATGCACCACTGACAAAGTATAAAGGAAGTGAACTTCTGTCACAGCACATGCACCACCTGACAAAATATAAAGGAAGTGAACTTCTGTACGCACATGTCATTATGATTTTATTCAAGAAAGTTACAATCACTTCTTTCCAATATTCAGTTTGTAATGAAATAAACACAGCCTTCCATTCTAGACTGTTTTGATATCTACAATATTGTAATGTCCTCGGAACACGTCAGGATTTGATTATTTACAAACATTGTAATGTCCTCGAAAGAGGCGTGACTTGGATATCTACAACATTTTGAGTCCCTCTAAACACGTCCGGATATATATATCTAACACTGTAATACCTCCAGAAACAGTCGGGATTCCTCCATCCCGGAGCACAGCCTCCATCACAAGTCCCCTGTCAAGGCATTAACAAGCCGGCACCATTCAAGCACTCCCTTTACAAGCTTGGCACAGTTGCTGCCAAAATAACCCGTCTGCACACTCTAAAGTAATCAACAAAATGTTTTGCAGTGATATCAACACATAATTTATTACACAGATAAGATATAGTAATGAAATATAAGACAATTCAAATCCATGAATCAACAAAAAATAATTTTTAATGCAATGAATGGTATTTTAAATGAATTGCTTTTTGTGAAATTGTTACAAGTTCAACAACACCAAATAGAAAATAGTTCTCCTGAGTTAGAAGCTATTGAATCTATAAATAACTACTTCGAGTACGTCGGCGCCTTCTCAATACAAGTTGAAAGAATACACCCTTTTAGCCTATATACACAGTAATGTTGTAAAAAGACACCCGCAACTGCAATAAACACTCTTAAGATGAGTACACTGATGCAGGTAATAATTTCGTACTGTCGATTTGTAATAATTCCATCTTCCATATTTCAAGTTTAATCAATGTTACTGATTCAATGAAAAGGCAAGAATAACGAGCGTGATCAATCTTGTTAGCCCCAACAGAATACAAAACAAAGGCCACAGCTAGAGATTTCCTTCTCATGTAGAAGCTTTTGAATGCAATTCTGCCTCATATAGAACATAAAAACAGGTCAGTAACAAAGTAGCAAGTTCGTGCCCAAGGAAGATCTGATCACCAAAATAAAATGCGAGTGTTGACCACAAATTTCATGGACAAATGCGTTTCTCGGTTCTAATGTACTGAGGAATCAAACTTTAAATTTACACTTTGAAGAGCAAACAATTTTCAATAAATAATCCTAAAGGTTTTGAATATCAATTGACATTAAAGGACATAGGGTCTATCGTTTATCTAAAAATCATCCCACTTGTCATAAACTTGAGTCGTTAGTTTCCGAATAATTAACATCATTATCAATAAATATTCGATTATGAAGAGTTAAACGATGGGAGGCAATGTGGTGCCTTTTTATTCGAATAATGAAGTGTTTTTTCTGTTGTATTAGATAAATTTATCCTTTTTGACGTTGAACAAGATCAAGAATTGAAACTAGACCTTAGGTGCGAAGCAAGTGCACTACACTGGTAACTACAAAACCCAACCCCCTACAGGGTTAATAAACATTGCCAAAGCGGTACTATAAATTGTTATTGGCAGGATTAGCAATGTTGAAAGACTAGACGACATTACTAACGACAAAGTAATCAAGATTTTACATCAAGATTTCCTTTGCAATTGTATTTTTACCTTGCCATTATACATCTTCCTACCCCCATCAATAGCAAACATGTTTACTGGCTGATTGTTGTATGTTATATTTACTTTGGTTGTGCATTGGTCTCCTTTCCAACCATCGGGACACATCGTTACATTTTCCATTCAATATATTGCATATTTTCCCTACGCAATTTCCCTGGCAAGTGTTTCTGCAGTCTGGACAAACTTCCTGCCCTACATCCTACAATTTGAAAATATAGGATGAATGTGCATGTACATGTTTGTTGTATTTTGTTATAAGAATACAATATGAACAAGAGCCATGGGCACAATCGCTCACCTAAGCACTGCTTCACTAAGAAGCAGCAGTATAGCAACTTTAATCCATATTGTGGGCCCCACTAACCTCGTCGAGGTGAGGGGGGGGGCGGCATTATCTAACAAACTTAAACTACTCCATATCTAGGAAGCTTTCAGGTAAATATCAACTCGTCTGGTTACATTGAAGAGGATTTAAAAGAATGTCCTATATATTTGCATGTTAAATATTGATCCATTTGTGGCCCACATACCTTGGGAGTGATGGTTTGAACAAACTTTTATCTCCACTATATCAGGAAGCATTTCTGGCCCAGTGGTTCTTGAGAAGAAGATTTTTAAAGATTTTTCAATATATAATTCATATGTAAAACTTTGATCCCCTACTGGGGCTCATCGTCGCCACGGGGTCATGATTTGAACAAACTTGAATGTCCACTTATATCAGGAAGCTTTCATATAAATTTCAGCTTTCTGCCCCAGTGGTCTTCAGAGATTTTATAGATTTTCTCTATATAATCATATGTAAAATTTTGATCCCCTATTCGGGTCCATCGTACTCCTGGGGGTCATGATTAGAAAAACTTGAATCTCCAGTATATCAGGAAGCTTTCATATAAACATTTCAGCTGTTTTTGCCCAGTGGTTCTGAAAGAAGATTTTAAAGATTTTCCCTATCTAATCATAAGTAAACTTTGATCCCTCTTGGAGCCCATCGTACCCCGGGGTCATAATTTGAACAAACTGAATCTCCACTATATCAGGAAGCTTTCAAAACAATTTCAGCTTTTCTGGCCTGTGGTTCTTGAGAAGATTTTTAAATATTTTCTCTATATAATCATATGTAAAACTTTGATCCCTATTGTGGCCTCATCGTACCCTCGCGGCCATATTTGAACAAACTGAATCTCCACTATATCAGGAAGCTTTCATATGAATTAAGCTTTCTGGCCCAGTGTTCGTGACAAGATTTTTAAATTACACCACCCTATTTTTGATTTTTCGTGATTATCTCCCCTTTTGATGGGGCCTGGTCCTTCATTGAAACAAACTTGAATCCCTTCACCCCAAGCATGATTTGACCAAGTTTGATTGCATTTCGTTCAGTGATTCTGGAGAAGAAGTCGAAATGTGAAATGTTTACGGACAGACGGCAGAGGACAGACGGGCAGACAGACGACGACAACAGGCGATCAGAATAGCTACCTTGAACCTCGTTCAGGTGAGCTAAAATGTACCCATGGGCTTATCGGTCACTCGAGTATTTTTACCGTCCGGGTGGCTCAGTGTAACGAAATGCAATCAAACTTGGTACAAATCATGCTTGGGTGAAGGATTTCAAGTTTTGTTCAATTGAAGGACCAGGCCCCCATCAAAGGGGAGATAATCCGAAAATGCAAAAATAGGGTGGTGTAATTTAAAAATCTTCTCACGAACCACTGGGCCAGAAAGCTTAATTCATATGAAAGCTTCCTGATATAGTGGAGATTCATTTGTTCAAATCATGGCCGCGAGGTACGATGAGGCCACAATAGGGGATCCAAAGTTTTACATATGATTATATAGAGAAAATATTTAAAAAATCTTCTCAAGAACCACAAGGCCAGAAAAGCTGAAATTGTTTTGAAAGCTTCCTGATATAGTGGAGATTCAAGTTTGTTCAAATTATGACCCCGCGGGTAACGATGGGCTCCAAGAGGATCAAAGTTTACTTATGATTAGAATAGGGAAAATCTTTAAAAATCTTCTTCTCAAGAACCACTGGGCCAAAACAGCTGAAATTTATATGAAAGCTTCCTGATATACTGGAGATCAAGTTTGTTCTAATCATGACCCCCAGGAGTACGATGGGACCCAATAGGGGATCAAAATTTTACATATGATTATATAGAGAAAATCTATAAAAATCTCTGAAGAACCACTGGGGCAGAAAAGCTGAATTTATATGAAAGCTTCCTGATATAGTGGACATTCAAGTTTGTTCAAATCATGACCCCCGGGCACGATGAGGCCCCAGTAGGGGATCAAAGTTTTACATATGAATATATATTGAGAAAATCTTTAAAAATCTTCTTCTCAGAACCACTGGGCCAGAAATTGCTTCCTGATATAGTGGAGATAAAAGTTTGTTCAAACCATCACTCCCAAGGGTAATGTGGGGCCACAATATGGGATCAATATTTAACATGCAAATATATAGGAACATTCTTTTAAAATCCTCTTCAATGAACCAGACGAGTTGATATTTACCTGAAAGCTTCCTGATATGGAGTAGTTTTAAGTTTGTTTAGATAATGCCGCCCCCCCCCCTCACCTCCGACGAGGGTTAGGTGGGGCCACAATATGGGATTAAAGTTGCTACTACTGCTCTTCTTAGTGAAGCAGTGCTTAGGTGAGCGATGTGGCCCATGGGCCTCTTGTTCATATTGTATTTCTTATAACAAAATACAACAAACATGTACATGCACATTCATCCTATATTTTCAAATTGTAGGATGTAGGGCAGGAAAGTTTGGTCCAGACTGCAGAAACACTTGCCCAGGAAATTGCGTAGGGAAAATATGCAATATATTGAATGGAAAATGTACGATGTGTCCCGATGGTTGGAAAGGAGACCAATGCAACCAAAGTAAATATAACATACAACAATCAGCCAGTAAACATGTTTGCTATTGATGGGGTAGGAAGATGTATATGGCAGGGTTAAAATAACATTGCCAAAGGAAATCTTGATGTAAAATCTGATGTACTTTGTCGTTAGTAATGTCGTCTAGTCTATCAACATTGCTAATCCTGCCAATAACAATTTATATGTACCCTTTGGCAATGTTTTTTAACCCTGTAGTTGGTTGTAGTTACCCAGTGGTAGTTGCACTTGCTTCGCAACCTAAGGTACTAGTTTCAATTCTTGATCTTGTTGCAACGTCAAAAGGATAAATTTATTTCTAATACAACAGAAAAAACACTTCATTATTCGAAATAAAAGGCACCACATTGCCTTCCCCATCGTCTAACTCTTCATAATTCGATATTTTATTGAATAATGATGTTAATTATTCGGAAACTAACGACTCAAGTTTATGACAAGTGGGATGATTTTTAGATAAACGATAGACCCTATGCCTTTAATGTCAATTGATATCAAAACCTTTAGGATATTTTATTGAAAATTGTTTGCTCTTCAAAGTGTAAATTTAAAGTTTGATTCCTCAGTGACATTAGATAACCGAGAAACGCCATTTGTCCATGGAATTTTTGGTCAACACTCGCATTTTATTTTGGTGATCAGATCTTCCCTTGGGCACGAACTGTGCTACTTTGTTACCTGACCTGTTTTTATGTTCTTATGAGGCAGAATGCATTCAAAAGCTTCTACATGAGAAGAAATCTCTAGCTGTGGCCTTTGTTTTGTATTCTGTTTGGGGGCTAACAAGATTGATCACCGCTCGTTATCTTTGCCTTTTCATCTGAATCAGTAAAACATTGATTAAAACTTGAAATATGGAAGATGGAATTATTACAAAATCGACAGTACGAAATTTTACCTGCATCAGTGTACTTCATCTTAAGAGTGTTTTATTGCAGTTGCGGGTGTCTCTTTTACAACATTACTGTGTTATAGGTCAAAGGGTGTATTCTTTCACTTGTATTGAGAGGCCGCCAGCGTACGTCGAAGTAGTTATTTATAGATTTCAATAGCCTTCTAAACTCAGGAGAACTATTTTCTATTTGGTGTTGAGACTTGTAACAATTTCACAAAAGCAATTCATTAAAATATCCTTCATGCATTAAAATTATTTTGTTGATTCATGGATTTGAATTGTCTTATGATTTCATTACTAATATCTTATCTGTGTAATAAAATTATGGTGTTGATTCACTGCAAACATTTTGTTGATTACTTTAGAATGTGCAGACGGGTATTTTGGCAGCAACTGTGCCAAGCTTTGTAAAGGGAGGTGCTTGAATGGTGCCGCTTGTAATGCCGTGACAGGGACTTGTGATGGAGGCTGTGCTCCGGGATGGAGGAATCCCGACTGTTCTGAGGGTATTACAGTGTTAGATATTATATCCGGACGTGTTTAGAGGGACTCAAAATGTTGTAGATATCAAGTCACGCCTCTTTCGAGGACATTACAATGTTGTAAATATCAAATCCTGACGTGTTCCGAGGACATTACAATATTGTAGATATCAACAGTCTAGAATGGAAGGCTGTGTTATTTCATTACAAACTGAGTATTGGAAAGAAGTGATTGATACTTTTCTTGAATAAAATCATAATGCATGTGCTGTGACAGAAGTTCACTTCCTTATACTTTGTCAGTTGTGCATGGTGTACAGAAGTTCACTTCTTTATCATTTTGTCGTGTGCATGCGCTTCGGCAGAAGTTCGTTTGTTACCCATATCTGTTCTGTCTGTTGTGCATGTACTACATAGCAGAAGTTCGTTTCCCCTATATTATGTGGTACTGTGAAAATGTACTGATACTAGCTTTATAAAAAATCCAAATGACACGGATAGGTATATATACTATATAACCACAATGTGATTTTTTCATCATTATATACAAATATCTATTGGATGAAAAAAACATTGAACGTCCTCTTGATTCGCTATCGCTTTCCAGATAGTTTTTGTTTTCTATATTTTCAGTGTGTTCGAACGGGTTCTTTGGAAAACAGTGTGCCCAGCGGTGTAACTTGTCATGTGATCCCTTCACTGGATTTTACAGTGGGACAGTTACCACAATGTCAGGTAAAGAGAAAAATAAGCCAACTACTAACTTTCACTCTTGACTGCATTTTCAAAGAAATTCTAAATGTACTTTGACTGTGAATATTGAGAATAAGATATTTGATATGTATCAAATGATACAGGGGACAGTGAACAATCTTCTGAGGGAAACAACGCAATAGTGAGCGGTTTGGTGGTGGCGTTGGTGGTCTCAGTGTTGACAAACATTGGACTTCTGGTGATATATTGCAAAAGGTATGACAGTTGCCTGAAGTGTTCCTTGAAGAATAGGGAAATTGTTATTCAGCCCTTTAGCACAGTTTGAATTTATGATGGTAGTTTGCTTTGTTTTACGTCCTGTCAAGAACCTTTTGATCATTTTGAGATGTCACCAACTGCAGGCTAGGCACCAGAAATGTAGGCCCATGCTTAGCCCTTACAGCCGTAGCAATGAGGGTTCTTTTAGATGGATTGACTACTGGTAGTTCCCTATAAAAAGTAAAAGTTATCACGCAGAACTACCAGGACAAGTTCAACGTTTTTATTGTAATTGCAGATATATCCTGAATGGAAAACAAACATGCAAAAAAGGGGCACCATCGTGTGGAAGTGCGGAATTGGAGGGATCAGCAAACGTACAATCAGCGAGGGAAGATAACTCAATGGAGGCAACTGTATACTACGAGATATTGGATGATAGAACACGTGATCAGGACACGCAAAACTACAGTACATTGCAGAAGTAGAGAGACTAAAATAACATTTGAATCCTTTCTATTTAATTCAATGACTTTCTTAATTTTATTTTCAAGGGTGCATTCGATGAGAGTTATTATTATTGAACGTACCATATGCCTTCAGTACATTTGTTATATATTACATGTATATGGTCTTGTATTGAAAAAGTTGTATTGTAATCCTTGAAACATTGTATGTCATGTTGAAGATTTTGTCAAACAGGAGGAATACTAATTGGTCAACCGTTTTATATAAGACATACGCAATTCATGCGTATTCCTTATATTTTATCGCCTACCTGGATAGTTCAGTAGTTTTACATGTCGATCTGAGTTGGAGACATGCAAAGGTTTATTTTTATTCTACAAGAACTGTCTTTGTCTTCTCTTCAATTTTTTAAGGTAAGGTTTGCACCATTTCAATATGTAGCGAAAAAGTCATGTTGCATATCAGTATGTTCAGTAGAAATTTGTCTTTAAAATTTTACTTTTAAAAAGAATTTGTCCGTGTTGTTTTTTAAGCAGATGACATTAATTTTGTGATATTTTGCATTTTCTGCCATTTTGAACTAAAGACAATAGTAGTTCAATAAAACCTGCGTAAGGCAAACTTATTGTGTAGAAAAGTGACAGAAATTTAAAAAGAGTATTATTTGTCAAGTTAAGCTATTTGGTAAATGGAATTTGTATGTTAAAACACAAAAAAAGCATTTTCTGTATCTTTGATAAAATTCAAATTGGTTGCCGTGACAACAAAAAAGGCACATTGAACAGTTTTGTAAGATCCACATCAGAAAAAATAACTTTGAACATAAAATTGTGATCATAAAGACTCGCAAACGCAAAGAAAAACACTACCTACCGGGCTTTCCATCCATGGTAACCAACAAACATATTGTTTATTTGTGCATTTTGTCACTTCGTTTTATCATTGTACAGCTTTTAAAGGGTGCACTGAACATTTTCTATAACGAAATTAATATGATTCCAACCACAAAAATGAAAACAAAACAATTTATACAAAAGATATATTTGAAGGTTTACCATAAAATACCTGGTATCAAAATCAATCAAGATTTTTTTTTATTAATTCTACATGTATATCAAGGGGACATTAATGCAGTGTAACATCAGTGTTTCTGCAGGTTTTCCACCAATCTAATTTATTTAGAATTTGTGTAGCGATATGCGTGAACGGGTCAAGGATCTTATTTTAATTGGATTGCGTTTCCACAGTCCAGTTTCGTCATAAATTCAGTGTTTCAGTGCCCGAAACTGTCTTACTACATTTGAAATAAATTAGCTTTTTTTATTTCATAGCTTGATGTTTATTTACGTGTTAGATGTGGTTAGAATGAACTGAGATGTCTCCTCGGTTCGCATACAATTGCAACGGTCATTGCACGGCTATATTAGACGGGGGGGGGGGATAAATTCTGGCTCGACAGATATATATAGAGACGTTCCTTATATCGGAAAAACTCAAACCACTTAAGTGTTAAAAACTGTCTATAAGTAACATATGCTTAAAGGTGAATGATGCACTCCTGAGTGAATTCATTATTCTTAAACCCTCAAATTCTATGATATAAAATTTTATATAGATATTACCACTCTGTACTAAACAATGAATTTACATATTAATTGTCACATTTGTAATTTACAAATAATATGGTGTGTGTTATTGCATTTTTCTAAAATTGAGGGAAAGAATTTCAGTCATATTGATAAATTGCAATATGAGTAAGGAACTAACCTCGTTTTTGCTATTTTGAGTATATTTCTGTTAAATACCAATCTCTGATTGAAAATAACATTTTAAGAAGCTTATCACTAACAAAAACAATAATTTATTATAGATCATCATGCTATTTTTAAAATTATATTTCTGGTAACAAATCCAATGGGTCTTCTTTAACAATTAATTTATTTCCTTGAAATACTGAGTGGTGCAAAAATCTATGTATCCAACAAACGAGCAGTTGTACATGATTTACTACGTTCTTAACAAAAAGGCTTCACATCTCACATGTTTTTTCCTCGGTTAAAAAGCAGTATATGTGTATGAGATATTGACAAGGGCTGCACCCTTTTACCCCTTCGACTCTAATGAATGATAACCTGAATAAATAGTCGCAATAAACTAGAAATAAATAATGATTAAATATTTTTGTGCATCTGTATATTTTGCGCCGAGTTCAACGCCATAAATGTTTGAATAAATAATCTATAAAATGTCGAGACTTCAACTGTTCTAAAATATAGTAAATCAATAAGACAGAGAATTAATCGTCAGCGAAATCTTATTCTTTTTATAGGTTTCTATCGCTATAATCACAATATGAGGGATCGTGTCTTTTTAATATGCAAATATATGTAGATATAGTATATATTCACTAATTCACAAAAATAAAGGAAGATAATTTTTAAAATGAATTTATGCACAAATTATAGCAAATGTACAATGTATATAAAAAAATCGCTGAGAGACTGTTATATTGGTAATTCAACGGCTATAAAAGAGTGATGTAGTTTATTGCATTTGGTACGTGCTACCTGCGCCGCTTTGAGGTGAGAGTTATTGAGTTAATTTTTATACTGAAGTTGTCTCCTCAATACTAATTCTTTGTAGCAGGTGAATATATAATTCTAAAGTAACTAATGAATACCGGAAAACTAAAAGTAGTGAAGTGTGATACAAATATTCGTGAATTATTCTTCTTTTGTTAACATGCATAAATGCACGTGTATCGTCAGTAATTTTTTGCGTGTTAAGCATTTGGCTGTTTGGTTTCCTGAAAATATTAATCGTAATTATGTGTAAAGCTAAGATGGACTAACCCGTTTATTCTGGAAAATAATTAATTTTGAATCATGGCAGATATACAACCTCAGTTTCTACGAGCGGCCTTATTGTCCCTTTAAATATAATTTTCCAAGGCAATAAAAAAAAATAAAAATTTATCATACCGATTAAAAAAAGAAATGAAATAAATAAATATAGTAACCTTATCAGACGAATATATCAGACCATTACGGTGTTGTTATGGACGAGTATACTTAATCTCACTGGATTCTCGTATTCCAATTCCCTTTCATCTGTTCTGCTGTATCTTCGCAGTCCATTTACTTCTCTATCGAAATCAATCACTTAGCAAGTATCATAGGTCTCTCAAAAATGAAAAACTTGTCTATTGTATCTCTCTTTTCATTAAAGTCCGAGGGGTAAGGACTTACCCACTCTCCTCGTCTTGATACTTCCGATCCTCATCTCATCTCTTCTCACCATCACATCCACATCTCTCTCCTACATGTCCAATATACTTAGTCAACAAACTGAATGATTATTGATCAAATTATCTCTAATGCATAGTGCAATTGATTTAGTCAATTAGAATTGCTGTAGCTTTCATACAAAAGTCTGAGTATTGCCCAAATAGAATACATGTATCACACTAATACATGGTAAGTTACTAATTTGATTAACTTTGACCTGATTGAAGATTTTTCGAATGCGGGATCCACGAGGTTTTGTGTCAAAATGAATATACTACGTGTGTTTACTGTAGGGAAACAAGGGAGTTGATCGTTTTCTTTCACTATTAGAAATTAATTGGTAATAAAATAGGAATTATTACACACAGATCTCATTGGTATTTTCGGCCAAGTGTTCCACTCTATATCTTTAATTCGGGTCTCTTTACAGATAATAAATTGAAATAGCTGTTCAAATCGATTTGTAATTTACAGCTAATAAAATATTTTTGGAAGAAAAAGATTACACTATAAGATCTGTATTTCACTATCACACACCTCCAAGACAGGGATTTTGTTATAGAATCAAAAAAATACATGTATAGAAAATGTTATATAAGCAATGCGAGGTGGTAACAATTATACGAAATAGATAATTATAACTATCGTAAGGTACAATTCATCAATCTGATAATTGGAATACTAGAACATACAAGGCGAAGTAAACCAGCCTAGTAATCCTAACATGCAAGACAATCGTCACAAGTACGCATTGCAAGAGAAACATCTACGTAGCTGGCCTCATGGTCAGTGCGCCACTTTTTGAGTTTGCCAAGAAATTTATTTACATCTTTCATTCCTTTAAACCCATTGTCCATGTATAATTTGATTGCAAATATCACACATTTCTTAAGTTATCAACAAAACTGACCCCAAACCAATACAATTTTCATATTAAACCAGTACACCTGAAACATTTTTTCTGCAATTATTTTTATTTTACTAGACACTGTGCCGGGTTCCTGAAACAACCTTTTCTCCAGTGCGGGTTTTCACGACGCATTTCGCAACTTTTATATCTAGGTCTACTGT
>CAJDSM010044684.1:0-11519 GCA_903981925.1 Ostrea lurida
GTCATGCAGTCAAAAACTCACCTAGTCAATATCCATAACTAATGAAATTTGCTTAGCAAAACGTGTTTGTACACAAATGGTTCTAATTTCACTTCCCGAAATATCGAGAATATTTGGGGTGTAGGTTCGAAAAACAGAAGTGTTTTGATCTGGGCTACATATAAAAACGAGTTGGATTTTGAGAAGCGAATGCAAAAACAATTACCGGTACGTATGGTTACATGTAAAAACACATTAACAACAGTCCTGATATACCGTCTCCTGTTTAGTCCACGGGGGATACCTTTGAACTGTCCTTTACATCAAGATTGCATAAACTACACACAGACATCTAAGATACAAAGAAACACACATATATACTGAATATATAAACTGTATATCAGTTTGAATTGCATCTTCGCGAGCCAAAGTGTCCGACTTCGCTTACTCCTAATCTACCCCTTGGCTGATTTAGTCGCGACTGAAATTGCCATCTAACGGACGATGCGAGTTATCGCTCTTGACGTGAACAATTGTTTGTTGTTGTTTTTTATTTAGTGTACATACTTGTTGCGAGCTTATATCACTTTATCTTTCGGGCGTAAATCGCGTATTAATACTTGCCTTTCTGATCTTAAATGATTCTACTTTGGTTTTTATGTCAATGCTCAATCAGGTATGAATGGCGCAATTTGAATTGGATGCCTTGGGAAGTCAAAAGCACGGCTTTAGGAATGACTAAATCTGCCAAGGGATAGATTAGAGTAAAGCGAATCGGACACCTTGGCTGCGCGAAAAAGATGAATTGAATTTGGTGAAATGCAGTAACTTGCTAAGGTACTCTGATCAAACTAACAGATATAACCTCTTTATGGATTTTTAGGTCACCTGAGTGACTCTTACTATTGGTCTGCGTTCGTCAAAATACATGTATTTAGCAGACCTTTTCACATTATAGACAAAGAAAAAGGAAATATTTATGTCTAGTGACCAGCCATCTAAACATTTCTATATTAAACTCCACTCTGATTCTACGCACAAGTTCTCTGAAGTTTATATTAAAGCAAAGCTGGTGTCCCTCATCGACAATTTTTTGTAGCTTTTGTTGATTAGGTCTTCTAACTGTCCGTTGGAATTCCCATGCGCACGAACTGTGCTCCTTTGTTAGCTGACCTTTTTTTATATTCTTACGAGGTAGAATTTAATCGAAAGCTTCTACACGAGAAGAAGAGATCTCGGTGGCCTTACTTTCGACATTTTGATATATCAAAGACGTTTTATCTATTAATAATGATAATTTTCATTCATATGTCGATTCGATATATCTCATCAAATTAGAAATAAAAGACACCACAGCGTATCCATGTCTGCTTCGTACCTGGATATTTTATTGAACCTAAATATCAACAGCAAACTAACAACTCAACATTATGACAAACGGGGCGATTTCTGCTTCTCCATCATCAACTTCCATAACATTCCATTATTCCATCAACACCTGCATATGGTGTGCATGTCTCTCAACTTAGTCGATACACAAGAGCTTGTTCTACGTATGATCGGTTTTTGAATCGAGGCAGGCTACTTACAAAAAAGTTGTTGTTGCAGGGGTTTCAACAGTCACGTTTAAAGACAGCATTTAACAATTCTATATCGTTATAACGATCTAGTTTGCTGGTATGGTCTGCCATTGGGTACAATGCTGTCTGACGTCTTTCGTAGCAATTGTTAAGTCACTGAATACTTTTAGTCACTGATTTGATGCACTACGTATACTCCGTTGTATCTGTTCAAGATAATGGGCTGAATGCCGGGTGTGACCGGTCGACAGGGGATGGTTACTCTCTCCCTGATCCCACCTCTGGTGTGTCAGGGGTCGTGGTAGCCAAACTTGTTTTGTAATTTGTGTTTTGGGATTACGAATTGATCTCTGTTCGTTATCTTCGCATATTCCTTGTATATAAAAAATGCTTTATTTATTTTTGTTTATATATGATATTCTCCTGTGTGATGTGTACGTGTAATAATCATATTATGTTCTGATGAATCGATGGGACGAAAACTCTGCACGTGTTTTTATTAAGCGGAATTTACGGCCTACCCTGAAACACAAAAGTGCACACACCCACTCCAATAACATGGCTTATTGTCATCGATCAATCCAGTAACAGCCATGAAGAACCCGATAAACATACAATTACGATTTATGAGGAATGAATCGTACAACACTTCAATATTCTTACACATACCAAAATTTGTTTATTCTGTATTTGGTACAAAAGATTAATCCAGACTTGGTAAGCGTTCGCAGCCTGAAAGCCATGACTATGTGGACTGTTCCTTAACTATTTACATGAGAAATGTTTTACGTTTGTATTGCTGTGCAGAAACAACAAATGTTATGGTATTTAACGATAAGCAACATACATGCTAATTTTAGCGCAATCGGGACCAGGGGTATACTGTACTTGACTGATTATGCGTCCGACTCTCGGTCATCAGATTCGTCACAAATCGATTTTTTTTAAGGGATTGAGTGAGGTTGGGGTTAGGTTGCAGTAATTATTGTCAACTGTCGTTCTTTCTAGTTGTATTTGATATATCAGGGAGATAATTGTTTTCATCTCCCACAGGGAGATCAATCAACAAGTACCATAAAGGCAGAAACGTGGTTGTTTAAAACACCATATATAAGTCCGAAATTAAAGAGTATGCTTGAATTTACAGAGCTTATATAGAACAATGTTTTGTACACACATTACTTAATTATTGAGTACGCTTTATTATTAATACTAGTAGTACAATAATAACAGGAATGATAAAGACATCTATGACTTACATGTATGGTACCTATTTGTAAACACGTAAATATCATACCTTATAAAGTAGGCCTCTACCTTAAACTCACCTTTTTGTAGAAATCGCTGTGAGTTGGGAGTTGACATGATGGCATTGTCCCTGGGTTACCGGCCAAGCCGTGTAACGTTTCCTCTGAAAAGCCCTTGCAACAAGCCGGTATTTTTGTGCTTGTTGGGAAGTCACTGTAGTCATTCCATCCACAACATTTTAACTGAAATATACCGGTTTAAAGTCTTTTAAACATTTATACCAATTATCTCTTTCTCCGTCTTCATCTATCTACCTGTCTGTCTCTCTGTCTTTATCTACTAGTATCTGTCTCTGTCTCTGTCTCTCTCTCTCTTCTGCTTCTCACTCTCCTCTCCTTCGTTTCTCTCTCATCTCTCTCTCTCTACGCCCTCTCCGCGTCTTAAGTCTTTACGTGAAGAGAAGGTAATGGTCGCTAGCCGGATCCCTTGGGCTGGTGGAGGTAATAATTTTATAATTTCTTAAAAACTTTTAGTTACTGATCTGAAAGCAAGTCCTTCATCTAAAGAAGAATTAAACAAAAAGGTAAAGAAAAGAAAACACGTTTTTGATTTTAGTCTCAAAAACGTTTCGAGGAGTCTGATAATGTGATACCTTACCGTATCAGAAAACAGCAGTGCCACAAAGGTGACCTCAATCAGGATGAGAAGGATCACAATGACAGCATACTGAGCAAAATGGAATAAAAAAAAGAATGATTGTGTTTCCAAGAGATACAAATCGTATTTGTACACATTATTCTTTTTAAGGAGGACCATTACACCAGAGAAATTAAAGTAGATGAATTTGGAGGATATGTACAACAATGTTTTGAAATCGAAAAATTTCAAATTTATTTTAGTTAGAATGTAGTACTGAAAAAATGTAGCTTTACTTTTCGCTTAATTTTATTTTTTATACACCTTGCTGGACTCGAATCTGCAATTTACAGTTAAACAATCGACCCGACATCGTCGGAAACCCACGGTCGGTTGCAACTCTTTTACCTATAGGTAAAAAATTAGAAGTGCAACCGACCGTGGGTTTTCGACGATGTCGACACGTTAACTTACTAATAAGCTACTCAGCTAGACATTGAAATGAAAAAGGAATAGACAAATGTTACTGATATTTATAATTTCATCCATGTTTAAAAGTTAGTCCGCCATTATGACGATGTAGCATACATCCTTAATGTTATTTATATACTCACAGCGATCAGGAAAACTTTAATAGCACAACATGCTCCACATCCGCCTAGGATTCCCATGACGACCAGGAATATCCCGATACCCACCAGTACCCATGCCGCGATGGAGACGTAGTCGGACACCACTGGTATGTCTTTGAAAGATTTCAGAACCGACGCGATGAAGTCGGCGCCCGCTATCACCAAAGATCCAGCCGCAACAAGGGCAAGTCCAATCAACTGAAGGAAGATTTCACATTTGAAATAAATCACAAAATTGTTTCTTTCGGCAAATAAAAAAACATTCTATGGAATATCCAATTACTCATAATAGTCATTAAAATGGGTTTCACTATCTCCAGCAATTTTGTATAAATATCATAGAACAGGGAGTATAAAATAAAAAATCTAGGAAGGAACATATATCAAATAATCTAAACCTTTTAGGACTTGAATTTTAACGGGTTTTATAAACGTCTTCTTGATCTTTCGACTCATCATTCAGTTCAAAGGCTGTTGAGAAATTTATTGAAATTGGGAGTACTCAAAAGATAAGCAGAGACTATTGAAAACATTAACTTGACCAATGGTCCATCTATTGAAAGTGGGGATTATTTCAAAAGAAAACCCATGGACCAGTTGAAATTCATGGGTTAAAGTTTACATTCTTTAAAAAAAAAAAGCTCTGTTCCGGTTGGACTTCCTTGATGACGTGATGCATTTTCACTATACATGTATAGGTATACAGCCCTACTTTGACCCTATGCTTAAAACCATAAACTAGACCATGTTANTAATACAGCCCTACTTTGACCATATGCTTAAAACCATAAACTAGACCATGTTATAAAGTCTGTTAGGTATAAAGGGGTCTTACATATTTAACATGTGAATACTTTTTACAGATTTACTCTTAACAGTGTAACGATGGAAGGTGATCAGTAAACCTCATATATGAAAACACCGTTTTAAATACAATTTAATTTCAAGACTCATCCTTAAGTAGTGTTTTCTTTCAATGAAAAAAAAAATCGTTTAAGTTCAACACCCTGGATATCCTAACTTTGTGATCAACATACTACATGTTCAGATATTAAAAACATCATTGATAGGGATGAATGATTAACAATCAGTCAAACTAAAATGGGAAATCTGTTTATAAACCCTTGACAAACATTTAAGTGCGAAAAAGATGTCAGTAAAATGGTTCCCACACCACTTTGAAGAATGAATAAATACGTAAACGTGTGTGAATGAAAGGGTGAGGATAAGGAACAATGATTAATGTCGTCAGCGTCAAATAGAATACAATGTACAAAACAAGGGTTGAACAAACACGAAGCCGGAAATATAAAAAAGAATCTGCAAAAACGTCTTCCAAGACAATGATAAAAGGCATATTTTTGTCGAAATTAGATTGCATTACGGGTGAAACACAATATAGGGCGCATTNGGATCACAGAAAAGGCTGACAAACAGTGGATGAGAAAATTGGACTATCTATGATACTAAGAACGGTTACTGAGATTCTCCTAGCTGTTCTATACGNGTTGCATTATAGGGATCACAGAAAAGGCTGTTACTGAGATTCTCCTAGCTGTTCTATACGAAATATTTGTAGTTCAATCAGAATCAATGACTTGTAAAAAGCAAGTCTTTATTATACTATCTATATACACTGAACGCGCTATTTTCGGACTCGAGTAAGTGAGCAAATATTGAAAACGTTGTGGTGGAGATGAAATCCATGTTAAAGTTATTACTTTTATTACTTCAAAAGTAAATGGATATGATTACGATGAAAAGGCAAAAAGAACGAACTGTAATCAAACTCTCACGCCCCAAACAGAACACAAACCAAGAGCCGGGTAAACACGGACCCCTGGACAGAGGTGGGATAGGTGCCTAGGAGGAGTAAGCATCCCCAGTCGACTGGTCACAACCGCCGTGAGTCCATTGTCTTGTTCAGGTAAGTGGAGTAATCCTTAGTCAAAATTAGTGCATGAAAAAACGGCTTACACGTACCAATTGCTATGAAACGCTATGAAACGCGTCAGACAGCATTTGATCCGATGGCAGGCTATACTGGCAAACTAGATCGTTTAAAACAACCATAGAATTTGCGAAATGCTGCCTTTAAATGTGACTGTTGAAACCCCTACAACAACAATTTATTTGTAAGTAGCCTATCTCGATTAAAAAACCCTGTTTTCAATAAAATATTCAAGTTCAAGGCAAACATAGAAGACTGCGGTGTGTTTTATTTATAGTCCGCTGGTATATATAGAATCGACATATGAATGAAAATTATTATAATTAAAAGATAAAAAGTCGTCAATATATCGAAATGTCGAATTAAAGGCCACCGTGAGAGATGGAACCCAGCACTAGGTGAAGAAATACATTTAGAATATATACGTAGTTCAAAAATTGAATTGTTGACTATAGTAGATGCACTTGAACTTTTGCAATGTTTATGTTCAATGAGAATATTTATGCAAATGAGCCAATTATAAAACGGATCAAAAACTCGGATTAGGGGTGATTTTAAAGCCATGATGCCTCCATAACAAAAAACTCTTCCGGGTATAACGTCAGTGTGGGTTGCAGCTACAAAGCGCACTGACGTTATACCAGGAAGAGTTTTTAAAAAAATCATTTTATCGCTCATGATTTTAATACACTAATACACTACTTTTTTCAAAAGCTGGAATGCCTAAAGAATTAAAACATTTGTCGATTTTATACTCGCTGTTTTCGCCTCATTGAACTTGGGTATTAAAGTACTGGTGGCTAAAAAATGTACAGTTTGAGTTTTTAAGAGGAATTTGTCAACATCGAAATAAATGTTGTCCAGGGTGAATAAAAGTTTTTTTTTTTTGTTTTTTTTTGTTTTTTTTTGTTTTTTTTGTTTTTGTTTTTACAGTATCTAACACTATATTCACTATCAGCTGGTCGAAGAAAGGACGCATCTGACGTAATTTCAACACGTGACTATATAGCTAATTGAAATCGATGCTTAGATTTAAATCCGTGATATGGCTAATTATTGCAAAATTTCGGCGAACTAACTATTAGAATTTTGAATTAGGAAGACAACAGCGTAAAAGTTTGCATACTTTGAAAACATGCGATGTGTCCTGCAAATCAGATCACTGTGAATTAATAAAGTTTGAGGTGTATGGTTTGATATCGGAAATAAGAAATCACTGAAGAATATTTTGGCTGTTCTTTATAAAAGTATATATATTAACTTTTCTACACAATCATAAACTGAAAAAAATAATATCTATCAACCAACTGTCAATGTTTTGTCAGTAATAAATCTATGATGTATCATTGTATTTGATTTCTCGATAAAAGCAGACATTTCAACTTCACTTAGATGCCTCCATAACAAAAACAAAACAGGAGAAATGGATGCCTAGTTTGTTTGGAAGTGTCAAAGCAAAGTGTCTGTGTTTCGAAGATAGTTGAGTCAGTTGACCTCACCAAAATCCGTTCAAGGTTTTTCTATAGTGAATCACAAGCTACAAAGATTATTTTTTGACAGTTTGCATGCGAAAAATCATATTATAAGATCACCAGGTCAAGCTTTTGATGTGATAATATTTTCATTGATTTTTAAAACACGTTACCGTCTCTTTACAGGTACATGCATTTCATCATCTAATTTAAGGAGGACTATTTTTGATATGGATGAAAAATAGAGGATATGTACAACAATACTTTGAAAATGAAAACCTTCACATTTATTTTTACATGCATCTAGTAAAAAAATGCAGGCTTAGTTGGTAGTATTCTATTATTCTATACAAAGAAGAACAAAAAAAAACAAAAAAATTAAAAACCCCTGCTGGACCCGATCATCCTGCTTAAATTTATAATTCCATTCATGTTTTAAAAGGAAGTCCGCCATTATCACGATGTAGTATACCTCCTTAACTTTGTTACCTACGTTTTGCATATAGACTGTTTTATGGTATACAATATTGCTATGTCATTTCTTTAAAGGATCACACGATACACATCTAGACCTAAATAAAATGTACACGTATAGGTAACATACAAGAGGCTGGTAATGTAAATTTTATGTCTTGTAATAGAAAAGTGGGCTAATTGGACAAATCTTAGTGCCAATGAAAGTTACTTTTCAAACCCTAATTATGTAAAATTATAGAATGTGATTATCATAAAATGTAAATAAAAAAAAAAATACCCCTCCCCCCAAAAAACCCATCTAAACAAAAAACAAGAACAAACACCCCCCCCCAAAAAAAAAAACCTCCACCAAAACACCCCCTTAAAAAACCAAATTCCCCCCTAAACCCTTGTTACACCCCCCCCCCCCCAAACCTATTAAATTCATAAGAGCGAACAATCTATTCTTCATCTTTTCACAAAATTATTTTAAACGGAATTCATTGCAAGAGAAAATATTTTTTAATTTTGACAAATATTACAAGATAACATAGACTATTGAAACGGATACATACTCACCAAGAACAATGTGTTCAGTATACCCAGGATAAGTTTGGCACAACATGCTCCCGTACTCCCCATTTCAAATCTGGGAACTATTCCTTGACAACAAAATTTGAAAAAGAAAAAAAAAACAAAGACCAATAAATACGTTTAAATTTCAAATTGAATGTTTTGAATCTCGGTCGGACGAATATATTTTAATGACACACCTTACGTAGAAAATCCCAGAAAAATGAAATTCGTTTCGTAATTCCAGAGGCTTCCTGTCAACACCAATCTTTGACAGCTTTTCTGTGCGGGCAATGAAGTTCAGATAAGATAAAATTCAGAATTAGTGGAAACGTAAAAACTCATATCAATTTGGTTTTATTTGCCGCTACCCCAGACTGGCCATCGATTTGTCGCACTGTTTGGTTGCACTGATAAAATTGTCGATTCTTTGAAATTTATATCAAACCAATACGTTGGTATCCTAGGAAACTTTGGAGGGCTTGGTTCGCACAATAACCTTCCTCGCTGTTTTGAAAGGAAGGAAGAAGATAAAACTGACACGAAAAACATGAAATTTCTTAACGCAAATGATAACTCTTACCTTACATATTAATTAGAATAATTAAATCAACAGGAGCTCAGGTAGATATTTTTGGTCGTATGCATACATGTTGTACCCATGTATAATTAAATTGAATTTAAATTACAAAAGAGAAAAAAAATCTGTATTTTGCTTTCAAAAGTTTTAAAACTTTAAATTAAAAAAAAAATCAACGACAAAGCTTTGTTTATCACATTACTTGCAGGTTATTGAAGGCCGGTGAATTCTCCTACGAAGCCCCCTCGTCCAGCAGTAACCAATAAATGCTTCTGCAGCGCGGATACGTCTGATTTCGGAGAAACGTTCAGTTTGGTAGATTATCATAGACTAACAGAGCAATCAAGTGCATTTACGTTTTTCTTGTGAGCGAGGACAAAGAGGTGTTATATAATCGTTTAGATTTGATACCTAAATAACGTAGTCTTGATCAGAGTACAGATAAGGTCTATGTCAAAAATAATAAATATACATGCATATTTTACTGTCAGTTTAATCGCACGGTGATACATGTACTACCCGAGAAGTAAAGTAGATGGCAGTAGCCCATCCCTCCCCTCCCTTTAACTCCAAAAGTGGCTGAGGGATGTATTTAAAAACCGCATTTCTATACTATTTTTTGTCAAACAACACGCATTATATTATTTTTTTTCTTCTCATTTTCAATAATGAATTCAGAATCCAGAGAGGTAAATTTCCATTATGTTGGAACGTGTTATGATATTGCCAGGCGATGGCAATATCAACTAAATATCCCGGAGGGTATATGGAGAGTCAGATGGATTAGTCATAAAAATTTATAAGACTAGAAAAAAACAAAAACCAAACAATATACGCCACACTTGAATATGCGTTTGGATTAAAAAACCTTAAAAATTGTTATCATCTAGCGAAAGAAACCGAATATTATGCAATACGGTAAACAACACGGTTTTAGTAAGATAAAAAGTGGCCGATATCACTAAACGATCAAGAGCAAAAAAATAAAAATATAGCGTAGTAAACGAATCATAATAACGAGGTTTCTGGCTCACGTTTTTCTGACCAATATATTTAATCACCATACCTTATAATCAGCACAAAAATCCAACTACTTTCAAAAAGCGTCGTATCTGAAAAGATGCAAGGCTAATATAGGCCACGACACTGTTGGTTATTTAGACCTCAAATTTTGGGGCAATCCGCGCCTTCTTCGGGAGAAAAAGGGAATTACATCGGAGCTAAAAGGGAAAAAGAACAATACCCAACACCCAAACTATATTACATATACAAAACTTCTACATATTAAAATTGTTGCAACATAATATAACCTGGTCTAGTATTTGACATATTTTCCTTGAAAGACCTGACAGATTTATTTCATTACTCATAACTAATCACGGTTCCATATACCCTGAATACTCACGCCATACATGTACAAATATTTTCCTTGTGAAATCTGTACAAGTGTTATTACAACATGTAACATAATGTTTACTCTGGAATGTAATTCATCTCTGGTCACGCATGATTAAGCATTCAATTTGAAACATCTCTGACACATATTTAGAGTAGTAATTTCATATCTAATTAATGAGCAACCCTTTTGATTCATCGTCCAACTATATCGCATCCATTTTAAACGAAAGATTGACAGTCATTTGATCAGAAGGTCAGAGTACATCAAGAAGAAAGGTTGGGAGTTTTCGAAAGCTGCTTTTTATTCGAGTGCGCCCTAATGTTAAAAATCTGAAGCCCACTTCCGGAATAGCAGCTCTTTCTTGCGTTAGCGTTTGGGACGGCGATTTGAAAGTTTGCTACATCGATCTAGACAAAGAAGACACCGACAAAATGAATCTTTTGGGACGTGTTGGGACGGTCTTTCTTGTCGTCATTAATATTTTCTTCATAGTAAGTGTTCTCTTTCATTTGGAAAAGAATTGCAAGAGATTGTAGATCTTTTTAACGATTTGTTTGGAAATCTAAATTGATAATTATGTTGAATATTGACATATAATGATAAAACAATGGTAAGCAACATATATTCTAACTTGCCAATTTTCTTCCCAACTTTAGATTGCATGAATAAGCACATGCTTATTGGAGGAGCAGATAATGGAATAAAAGGAGGTGCATATGCCGCACAATATATTGCCATCTGCTGGATAAACATTTCCATCGGATTCTTTCAAGCAGATGGGGAGTCTAGTCAAATGCTCTTGCTGGATGTCGGAGGTATCCCGCGCCTCGGACTTGTTTGCAATACGTCGTGCTTATCTATTGGAATAGCGGGCGCGATTATCGCGAATGAGGTTGCTCTGATTATGTAAGTACATCTAATAAACCATTCTTATATATTCACCCGGTAAATTTCGTAAAGATGGGATTTTTGTAAAAAAATGGATTCAAAGATTCGAAGTATTTTAGATTATA
>CAJDSM010044687.1:1942-14908 GCA_903981925.1 Ostrea lurida
AGAGATTGATTGCCATAAGAAGGTAGACTGCAGAGCAGAAGTGTAATAAAAGTCTAGTTTGGTCCGTAGACATTACTCGTGACCATGATTGTCACTGTCCGGTTCAACATTTGCTACGTATGATGCGATATAGAATCAATGAAAAGTTTTTAAAGTATTGTAACAGGTTATTATGAGTAAAACTTCGCATAATTGTCACTCTAACAATAAGACGTAAAATGGTATAAATATCTCTGGGTTACTGCCATCTCATCTGCTGCTTATTGGTCGATATGTATACCTATTCTTAACTAACCCAGTTGTATTCGAATGTAAAGGGCAAATGATTTACTGCGGTTAAAAAACCAGTGGGGAAAAAAATTTCCAAATCTGCTGGACTTGAATACTACAAAGAAGTGTGATGTCCCATATAAAATACATATACAAAACATGTAGTTGGGTCAAAAAGCATATCCTTACGGATCCGCTCACCAGTCTGGATTCTAGAAAACTTACCTAGCAGGGTCTGGGATGCGAGGCTAAGTCAAGCTTTTCTAAGGGCTCTACAGATAAGAGAGGCGCAAGGAAGTGTATTAAAGAATAATCATAAATATTTCGTCCCCCACATCGTAGTTCTGACCGGATCAACAATACTTGCGTCCGATAGTGCAGGCAGATCCATATTATGATATCAATTCCTTTTTGTAAATGTCAAGTATGAAAACAAACGGAATATAACCAGTCCCGTAGTCAAATTTCAGAGTGTCCAAATCCATAACGACCTTTAATATTGGTTATGTAAGACACATCAGACAGCATTTGTTACCACTGCTTCATGATTGGTCATAATTTCGTGTAAAGACTAGAGAGATATGTTTATATCATCGAGCACAGAGAATTCACTGTACGAATGACTTCGAGTAAAATGTCCTTTTAAAACCTGTGACTGTTGAGAAGCCCCTTGTTGAAATCACCAGTTTGTTTATTTCGATCACACAAGCATTATGGGGACGTTGTAATTGCGAGGTGTCTATGAGCTACAAACATATTCTGGCTATATCAAAAAATTGTCCTGGTTTATAGCAGGGTTATATGTGCTAATTAAAATATGAGAACATTAGCGGTATATTTTAAAATTCATGAATAGGGATGATTAAATCATATTTTTCCACGCAAATTCATTAATCTATGGCTATACGCTTTTCTAAGCTAATATACATCTTAGTGACACTCAAACATTTTCTTGTATCGAATACTATGATGTTATAGCTTTTCCTTTCTTGAGAGTAAAGCCCCTTCGGCAGGCGGAGAGCATGTTAGTCAGTCCATACATGTTTCAGGCCTTTCTAGGACTTGTTCTAACTTATTCTTTAATTTCGTTCCTCTCAATGCACTATAAGTAACACAATGTATCGATTCTCCTGCCGGCTTTAGTTACTTAGCCAGGGATGACAATATACATAATTTTAAAAGGAGATCTGAATTAAAGTCGAAGGTACTTATTTTGGAGTATGCTCAGAAACCTCAAGTCATCTTAGGGGATGGAGGGAGTTAAAAACAATTTTTGTTTTAAAACTAGTAAAACAAAAATTATATATTTGGAACCAAAATAACTATCAATATTCCCTGTTTAAAATCATTTACCAGTCGGACCAGCAGACAAAAAGTCATGTTAGTGGTTTCATCAAGAAGTAAGGACTGGTTATTTGCCTTTTATTCTTAAAATGGAAAAAAATATACAAGTTAGCATACTTGAGACTTTTATTTAGAGTATTTGATAAAAGGATTATCGATCCATAGCTATTCCAGTTTGTTAGTGAGTTAAGGGAGGATGTCTCAGAGTTGTCCATCATTCCGATACATATCTTTTTAAAAATTTAAGATGTTTAATTTTTTATAAATATAAATTTTCTCGATTCATGTTCACAAGCTAGATGATATTAAACAAATTAAAAAAATTTGAAGGTTATGTTTGTCCGTGCACAATTAAGTTATTCGTTTATGGCGTTATATTATTGTCGGTCAACGTTTTTGGATTTAAATTGATACCATCTAATGTCGTAAATCGTCTTGTTTAGCTTAATTTCTAAATTCCAATCGCCTATAAACAATTGTAAAGAAAAAGGAACCATTGGAATTATAAAATCTGTTTACCATATAAATTTAACACGTAACATAGGTGGTACAATATGAGCTCGAGTATCCTATACAATATACGAGTTAGTTTAAAAAACCCAATGAGAGCCCCCTCTTTTTTACAGAGGTCATGCCAAGCTAGGGTCAATAATCATATGTGTTTCATGTGTTATTGTTCCTTGATAAAATAGCAAACAAGGTGAGCGATATTTTTTATAGTAATGAATCTTAGCATCATACTATGAAACTAATTATGCGCCAATCTCTACATAAAACTGATATGAACTTTTTTGTTAAATTTAGCAATATTTGGCCTTTGAGCTATTTTCAGTATTGGAATAATGATCAACAATCAAGAATAGTTAACCATGTGAAGGATTATATAAGTATGAAATGGAGTATTAATATAGTTCAATGTAATTTCAGAATTGATTCTACTGCCTATTCGTTGCACACTATTTGAACAACAGACAACTGTGTTCAACTGGATAGTTGTGAAGTTAATGCTTTGAGCAATTGCGGACCAAGTGTAACAATGCACCATACGATGTTAGCCCCAACTGCCAATGTCTACGACAGGGTAAGTCATATAAAACTGACTCGTTAGATACAATATCATGTTAAACCGGGTATGACCAAATTTAGGATCATGGGTAAAGCATGAAACACCAGTATCTGATTAGGTATCATTACATTGTAACCATCCATAGACTAGATGAGTGTCTTCCGTATTAATCAGTGGTTAATTCATATGTTAAAGGCACTAAACGGAGATATGAATTGACACATACTATGTACCCACTAAATGTCCTACGAATCAGAGGGGGTACAAATGCATAATAAACTCCTTAGTACGTCATAGATACGCATGGTAAGCAGTCGTAACCGAAGCAAAATTTGACGACAATATTCTACAGATCGTGCAGAGGGCTAGAGGCGCGAGTCTTATGCTGTTCAAACACATAAATATAGATAAGCATACAGGTACCTTACGACCAATGTCTACGATCAGGTAACGCATGTAAACACTAACGTATAAGATACATTACATGTATCCGACAAATGTCTACGATCAAGGGTAAGCAATGGAAAATCACTACGTCATATGATACATACAGTGATGACCGGCCAATGTCTCACGCTCAAGAGGTAAGCAATATAGAACAGACTACGTATAGGAATACACTACAATGTACCCACGACCAATGTCTACTGGATTTGGGTCATTACCAATGAGGATATAGTCTAAGTTGGAAACACTCAACGTAATTAGATCATAACCAAAAAAACTTACCATATGTACCCGGAGCAATTCTACTGATGTCAAGGGTAAGTCATCATATAACACTTGTCTACGTATCGAAATATCATACATTATCCGGAACCAAAATAGTTCCTACGACAATGCAGGTACGCATGGAAAACTTACTACAGCGTAACGAAATCATACATGTATCCGCAGGGGTAGAGAAAAGTGAGCCACATGGAGGAGCGCAAGGATGGTCTACGTTATCACGGTATAAAGGATAAGGAAGTATATATGTTATCTTTTGATATAAATGCGTGCTTTCTATGGAGGAGAAAATTGTTGAAAGTCTCGCAGTTCACCCATCATATTGTTTGACTTCAAATATAAAATTATGTTAATTTGCTAATAATTGGCTACGAAATCGAGGGTAAGCAATACTAATAAAACTTTGGAGCTAATAATCATCCCAGAACAAACAAGCAAACAGGACCATTCACAATCCCAAAACAGACACAGAGTCAAACAACGACCTATACAATCCCAACAGACCACAGAGCAAAACAGGACTATACAATACTCCACAGAACTAGCAGAGTCAAACAAGGAACCTATACAATCACATCACGACTAACAATAGAGCACCAGGACATAATACAATGCCACAAGACTAACAGAGCAAAATACAAGGACCATGGCAATCCGCGCAGACAGAGAGAGCAAACAGGACCTATACCAATCCCCAAGTACGAGACTAGAATCAACAGGAATCCATTCACAATCCCCGAGCACAACAATGAATAAGTAACAAACTTACGAGACATTATACAATCTCCCAGACAACCACGACACGCAAAAACAGGACCTATTAGTCAATCCCCAGACTATATGATCAGAGGCAAACAGGACCTATTAAACATCCCCAGAAACAAAGAGCTTGACGAAAAAGCAAAATTCAGGACCCATATAACAATCCCGCAGACAACAGTAGCTATAAACTAGGAAACCTATTACATAGAATCCACAAGACAACAGAGCCACACAACAGGAATACCTATATAGTATCAATCCCCTACAGACAAACAAGTACGAACAGGACCTATTATAATCCTTCTTCTGTTAAAACATTCAAGACTATAGAGCAATAGATTCAAAGTGTAACCTATTGATCTAATTTCCCCACAGACATAAGAAGTTAGCAAACAGGAACCTATTACAATCCCTCATGAACAACCAGACATACAGGACCTAACTAATAACAATCCTCCAAGACAACAGAGTCAGACACTCATGAAAAATGAACACAGCGAACATATACTACCATAGTCCCCAGACAAAGTAGCAAACAGGCACCTAAACTGAATACCCTTCCAACTAACCACTGAGCAAACAGTGGGTGAACAGCTTCGGTAGGCCTGCTGGAATGGATAAGAAAGCAACCACACTATAATCAAAGTGACAAGCGTTGTGATCTGGTGAAGCGTGCAAAATGAACCCCGGATCGAATATACTATATAATAACGAGACTTGTCTCAAGGTGTTTTCGTTTGCATTGTCTTATTTTTAAATTTAGTTATGTGAGAAGCAAAAAGGAGCAATTTGAATTTTTGAATGCATTTCAAACACATCTAAGTTTTTGGTGTAGTGTTTCATCATACAGTCTGTATGTATCTCTTACCGAGACCTCGAATTTTGAAAAAAGCACATGTCAAAATTAATCATTTTTTATTACTAATGAAACATTTATTTTTAATTGTATATTTTAGAGTAATTTATTTTCCTTAGCCTACTCAGAAAAAGAAACCACCAGACTTAGCGTGTATTCACATCTAAATCAAGACAAGGCGACCAGCTGAATTTAATGTGTTAATAACAAAATTATGTGATACGAACTTATGACTATCACTTGCGGATGCTAACTATAATTATCGAAAGGGACAAACCTAGATTTATAATATGACTAAGATAATATTAAATAGTTGTAGGATACGCACACACATAAAAGGTTGTTTGATACACATTACTAAAAGGTAACTTTCAATACCAACTTACAATTTATGTAATCTAGTGTAAAGAAAAGATCAGTAGAGAGATTCAAGGGAATAACATTTAATGGTGAGTTTTTACGTTGTAAATTATAATATCTTAGTTTATGTCCAATAAAATACTATGATTATGATGTCTACATAGAAAATTAGTATAGAGATAATGGAAAGTGCTCTAATGGAAAATTGATATCTAAGTCCTGCAGTCTAATATCATAGTGACTCACAAGTCAGACGCAACTTCGTTCCCACACATGTGATAGGGCACTGCTGATTCGATTGTACCTTTGACGCAGTGAACAAATTACATGATCCTACGGCAGGATTTGTTGGTCATTGTCAAACAAATTGCGAGCAACACCTACAGATACAATTTTATTTTTATGTTTGGGCCTTGATAACTAGCGGTATAAATATTATTCGCCACTTCGGTATAGGCACACCGCAGCGAGATGGCGAGTTTGTTGATACATGTGTTTTATCGGGATCTCGCAACAAAATATGTGCTTGTTGAGCCACTCTGTAGCAAAAATCCGAATTTAAACGGAACAACGTTTTAATACTTCTATGAGCTTTGTTGCAACGACCCATGATAAAAAGGACAATATTATATCACAACTTTAACAAGCATGAATTTAATGCGTATTAAATACACAGGATTTATTTGCTCTGCACACTAGTAAACGTGTCTGGCAAGTCCGTTAATGTGGTTTGTATTATTAGGAAGTAACTAATCGTACTCTTATTGAAACGTCAAGTATATGATAATACGTGTTAGAGGCTATCATAAACATATAGCTGATAAACCTTATATTTGTGTCTAGTGCGTGATAGAGGTTAAATGTTTTATTTGATGGTGGTAAGTTCGCTAGTTACCCAGAACAGGTAAAATATAAATACCCTGACAGGAGACGTGATAAGCATAGAACTAACAATAAAGAGAGTAGACTCCTAATTAAATTGACACGAAACGAGATAAATTACGCAACTAAGAGACAAATCTTCTCTATATTTAAAATGTCATTTCTTTGACTATACTGCACACCTGTTCGTTCATAAGTAAAATGCAAGAAAATGGAGCACGGAACAAGACATTGCTCAGACCACACTGAAGGGGAAAAAGCTCACTACCCCAGTTGCTCAATATTGTCTTACTGAATAAAATAAACGGGATAAGGTCGTTGTAAGCTATCTTATTTATTCGATATGGCCATTACCAAATAATTGTTCCATTGAGAGTGGCACATGCACTTATATTAAACAATAGTCAGTTCTTTATTTTATTATTACGGGAATGGTTGATTTAATTCTGTATGATCTGAGGAAACGCGTTATAATCATTTGTGTATGTAGCGGGATAACGACAACTATTATCCCAAGGGAACCTTAACTCACTGGTAACGTGCTTCGTTTAAAATATGAAATATATTAATTCTAAATATTTCGAATATTTAAACACACAATTCATATACTATTCAACTTAAGTTTAAACCACAGTATATTTGGGGATTAAGAGGACATGAGGGTAGTTATATTTTGATCTGGAATCTCATGAAATACAAGAAATAAATCGCACAGGTGAATGTTTATCGGAGAGACTTCGGGTATTGTTGTATTGTGCTATGAATTATACAAAGAGGAATATTCTCGTGACCTGGATTACTAGAGGCAATTTTGTTCAGGCATCACAGCAAGTATTCGTTTTCAACGGGCAAACTTGACCCGAAAACAACAGTCGTGGCCGGGTAGTGGTAACGAAGCTGAACTTTCATATATAATAAAATATCTAAGTGTATTATAGGTAGTATTCATTAGAAGATATTGATTAAATAGGTAAACATTACCATCATGCATAGCTAAACAGTTCAATCGTTACTTTTTAAGGGTGACACAGCTCAGTGATAGGATTTTGTGGTCATTATCTTTGGTTCATGGCATTTGATACATGTTGGAATCTATTAAATAGGCACGCCAGTTGGTTTCTTGAAATGATAATCCCAGTGGTCAGGGAGTCTGGACTCGACGGTTATGATTTAAACAAAAACAGGAATGAAGTATTCGGTACCTTTCGAATGCAAGTACTTCTTGTCTAAGTGGTCGGAAGCCTGATTTCTCCGAGCTTAAATAACACCGAAAGCGATAATACAGTCTAATGAGTGCTGGCTTTAAACAGGACGTAGAACTTTGCATATGAAAACGCAGTAAATATGTAAAAAGTGGTTTAATATAATCGACAAGAAAGTCGACAACAATTTTACAGAATCGTAGTATTAAGTAAGATTTAATCTAGCCAATTGATCTTGAAAGCGTCAAAACTAGCTTTCCGTTGTGTAATTTGAAATTTAAGTTGTTTGTTCCATCGGAAATCCTCAATGAGTACCCTTTGTTGGCAAGGATTGGTACAACACCCAACTGGTTAAGTAGAAATAATTTTTAACATTATATGACGAAAAAAATGATACTAGATAACACAGTTCACTAAGAAAAAATTTTCCTTAAAAATGGTCCCATTTATCATAAATAATAGCACCAATATCAGCAGGTGGATTAATAAAAGATTTATGCAGTGTGGAATTCGATAATTCGCCAATCCCACCCACAAATAGCGATGGTTACGTTTGGTCGATGTGCTCAGCAGTAGGTAGGCACATTCACTCGACCTTGTGATCCAAAAGCAAACGATCGTCGAGTCTAATAGCCCCGAAATTGATACAGGATATTCGTGCTTCGAGCCTCTCCACTTAAGAATATTGGCATTTTTTTCATTTTCTTATATGTAGTTGATGTGCTCCTTCTTGTGCCAAGAGCTCAGCTTATTGTAAGTAAGTGAAATATTTCACTATTTGTGAGGTCTCTATCACCGATGCGACCTTAGAAACAGGTCCCGTGTCGGCAACATGTGTGGTGCTTAAAAAGAATTCCTCTTGTTTGCTTTGAGTTAATAGTCCATTTTGCTTAATAGTCAAAGTCTAAAATTTGGAACCCTTTTATTCTTTCTTATACTGACATGGTGAATTATTCACCCCCCTCAACGAGACATAAAAACAAACAAATAATTCAATCTGTTTGATTATGTCAGCATTTTCTCTATATTGTAGTTTTCCTTCATACCTCAGCCAGGGTTTTAAGTTTGGCATAGAAATATATAAGTGTTTGGGGTTAATAAAGAATATAGAAAACTAAAGTTTCGCACCTTATTATAAAGTTTGTGTCTTTTATCTTCCGCACTCTTCTGCACAGACATTGAATCATTTTGTATAGAATATTACTCAGACAATAACGTTGGATTCATTTGTATGACATGAGATAAGGATACAGTTCTATCGAAAAAGCGTAATTGGGCCATTAGTCTTACATAGGTAGTTGAGTCTTAAGATGTAACTAAATAAGCAAGCATTTATAGCAGTTGTATGTCTTAATTATTTTTCGGTCTAACTATTAATGGACATATTTCATTGCTGCATGACATGTAATATTTTTTGATTTCATTTATTGTGTAGTGTCTCATATTCTTGTTTCCTTTTTTTGTTTAATTATATATTGATTTCTTGTATTAGTGTGAAATTTTATCAATCTCATGACTATTCCATATGTCCCTACTCAAGGACTTCTAGCAGAGATGACTAATTCCTGATTGGCATTATTTGCTTAAAATGCACTATTTATTTAGTATCCTCTTCTATTTTTTTTAGCTGTTTATTTTTCTGCTTTCTTCCTTGTACATAGTCACTTATCTTTTTAGATCTTCGTTGCACCCTCCTGCTGTTTTTGGATACATTTTCCCCTAACCTTCTTATCATTTAACGGTTTAACTATACGTTTAAACTTTTGCTCACTCACGTGCCACCTGACGTTGGCTTGTCATTATATCATTTTGAAGGCATATCTTATATGGTACGTGATCCGCTTCTATTATAATTTTCTTGTATCTCCATTCTTTAAGTGCATCTTTTCTTTTCAACATTTTTTTTTTTTCTTGTTTTATTCTTAAATTCTAAGTTATTGTTTTTTATTATTTTTGTATATAAACTTTCAAAATTTGTAGAATTTCTGAAAATTAAACTCATTTTTTTACACAAATTGTTTTCCATTGACCACTTATTTTTGGGGGGTTCCATATTAGTAAACACTATGTCGTGGTTCGTATATTCGGGTAATTTAACACTGCGGAAACACGGAGAATTGAACGTATATTAAAACACAGTACATATTCAATTCTCTACAACTATAAACTCTTGTATTTCCGAAAAATAAATGTTGAATTTATTTTATATGACCTCTTAACTATTTTTTGTGTGAGTTATATATTGAAAAAGAAATCTGTTTGTAGACCAATAGGGTCACATATAGTTGTCATTTGAATATGCAAGCATACCAATATGTGTTCCAATGAATGGGCTCCTTCGTGGACTTATGGGTTAAGTCACTATAGAGTCGGTCAGGTTTACTAACAATGTGCATAATAATATGTAATCTGTAATCTATTCAAATAAAGTTTCAAGGCCACTGGTCAGATTTGTCTATTAACTATCCAGTCATTTTTTTTTTCTCTTATTTATGTTGTATTTTGATATTTTTGTTTCATTTCTTATTTTTTTTTTTTTTTATTTTATATCATTATGTAGCACATCCAGAGAATCTAATATCGGCCGGCGTATAGACGAGAAGATATTAGCATGTGGTACATTGTGTATTTACTGAAAACAACCCATTTAGAAGAGTTAGAGATCCAGTCAGACTACAAAAAAAATACGTATAAGAGGATAACCAATAGTGATTCCCGTCATTAGCTAAAATTAATTGAATAGTATACAGCACACTGATAAAACGGGCGCTTAACTATAAGAAAAATTATTTCAGATGCAAAATATTTGCAACCACATTAAAGGAAGAGACTATGGAATTGTATACACCTTCCAAAGCCCTCTTGCAACCCGTAACGTCATATTATATAAAAAAAAATAATCGGGAGGGCCTACATATTGATTGCAGCTAGTGAGCCACAATCCCAACTTAAGCAGCCTAAAAATGTCAATATGCCATACAGTTCTGTGTGATAGAACCTTTCGTGTTGAAAAAAATTGCACGATAATCGAATTATTATTATATGGTACGTTGATGACATTTTATTCTTGTGAATCTTTAAGCGATTCTTTTTGTTTATTTCTTACTAATGACACAGGTGAAAGCTAACAACTAATCAATAGATTAGGAGTTATAAAAGTATCTAAAAACAGGATGATAGAGGAAATACCCACTGTACCGTGAATTATAGTTTCCGTGCTGCACGTTTCTACCAAACGAAAGCATAAAAAACATTCTAGATCATAGAAACCTAAATCTACAATGCACCCGTTCTTTGGTTCCATGGTTTGAATAGAATAGACTAATACATCCTATTTCGTATATCTTTCCTGAGACACAAATTAGATGCTCGAGTTAAAATCATTTCAGATTTTTTTTTTATATTTATCTTTTTTGTAATAGAGCTAGTGTCCGATTATCCGAGTCAAACGGTGATTGGATCACGCCCCCAGTGACGCAGGCCTTTACCTTGGTGTGGGCGCACCATCACGGGCTGCCTGCCGGTTTTTCAAAGGCTTAGACACCCTCAAACCAGACACCATACTGCCTTAATAAACCTTTAACGAATTACTGTTAATTATCCTATAAGAAATTCCTTCGCGTTCAACATAGTAGAGACTTTAGTGTAATTTGTCTTTAAGTACATTAGTCCAATGCTGAAATTGTCCCCACTCATGTACAATGTCTAAAAAGAAATAGATAAATTCTCTGAATGACACAGGTCAGCGAGCCCACCAGCAAGCTGAGTCCTCGCCCACCGTGATCGAGGAACAACGGGGAATTGTGGGAGCTCTCCGCTCCGTTACGAAATTTGCCTGAATCCGCGCCACTTGAATAGAACCAATTCATTCTCATAATAGACGGCCCACTTCGGAATATGCGGTACCTCAATACTACAATCATACTAACGTATGATGGGCTGCGTTCAGATCGTAGCGGCTCGTAGGGTTCGGTAGTCGCTACGACGGGCGCTACGATGTTCTTGAACTGACAATGCTAACCTAGCCCTGACGTGCGACAAGAAGGTTAAGGTGCACTGTAATTCATACAGTGCGTTCAAGCAAACCTAGATTTCTAGCCGCTACGAGTCTTGAACGCGCCATGATGTAGGTTCGGGAATCAGCCGTGGGTTGCCGTGATAGACGGCCCTCCCTCACTAAGCCATTCACCATGACCACCGAAAATTTGAAAGTTCTTCCAAGGCTGATAGAAAGCGACCAAAAATTCATCTACGATCCGTTTGCTTTTATCAAGTCTTTAAACATTAAAGATCTGGCGTGAATTACATCCCTCATTTCAAACACAGTGTGATCCCATGACATAAATTTCTCAGATTTTGCAAACGATAGATAACTCTTTCAATTCCAAAATAGCTTCATTCTTGATATATAGACATTTATATCTCTGGCTCAATCTGTCAGCTTGTGTCTAGGATTTAACGCATTCGTGGGTTTTTTGGTAACGACCTCCTTAGAAGGCAGACCAAGTTGTTGTTGCATGGGGTTCAACATCACGTTTAAGGCAAGCATTTCGTAAATTCCTATAGACGGTTATAACAATTTAGTTTACCAATATGGACCTATCATTGAAGGGTCATATGCGTGTGATCGTGTCTGTCATAAACCATTGTTAAGCCGTTTTATGTAACACTGATTTGACTACGGACTGTCCGTTTCCTGATCAGACTATAGGGCTCAACGGCGGGTGTGACCGGTCGAACAGGGGATGTCTTACTCCCTCCCCTAGGCAGCCGCTATCCCACCTCTGGTGGCGTCCAGGGGTCCGTGATTTGCCCAACTCTTTGTTTTTGGTATTTATTAGGACTTACCGAGATTGACACTGTTTCGTTATCTTTGCCTTTACCTCTTTTGTAACTTGAGTTCCATTTTTTTTTTTTTTTTTTTTTTTTTGGTTAGTGCGCAGAAGAAATTCGTTATTAGGTATTTTAATCATTATTGTTTTCATCAACCTTTAATTTTTATTAGATTAATCACGGGAATGCAAACCACACGACTTCAAATATCGCAAGTCAACATTACTTCCAGATCTTGCTTAATATCTTCGTGAATAATGTATTTTTGGGTTAGATGTAGGCCTAAACGTGATAGGTAAATCCAGTCGAGCTGTCATTCCATTCTTTAATCGATAAAAATAAAGCATCTTTTAAAAAAAATGGTTTTCTTTTTTGTATATGGAAGTAACACTGTACTATTAAAAGAATCAAATGACACTCATTTCCTATTTCACAATATCAAAAAGAATTTCGTTTCTGCTAATCTACAAATTATCATTGTCTTGAGCGGAAAATATAGACACAACAATACCATTAATCATAATTATAACAATTAATATAACCATAACACTGTCTGATGTTCTCAATGAGTGTCGTTAATTTAAATGATCACAGGAACTTAATTGTTGGTTATTCTCCATGGTGAATTTATTTTATCTAGACGATAAATGGCATAAATCTCT
>CAJDSM010044689.1:4349-15279 GCA_903981925.1 Ostrea lurida
ATACTGGCAACCAATAGAAATTCACCTACATATATTGGCAACCAATAGAAATTCACCTACAAAATACTGGCAACCAATAGAAATTCACCTACATATACTGGCAACCAATAGAAATTCATCTACAGATACTGGCAACCAATAGAACATTCATCTACAGATACTGGCAACCAATAGAAATTCATCTACAGATGTGTTGGCGAATTCCAACAAGGGCAAATTAAAACACGGATACGGAACTACAAACACTTGTGGTTAGTGACAATAAATCAATAAAATAATACTAAAAACTCCACCATATCATCTACTGAGCAAAAACTAAAAATTTTGTCCAAGGAAATAAATATTTATATGCTGCTTGTCTTATACACGTATTATCTAATTTGCTTTGAAATAAATAGCTAATATTGGAAAGCCGTACAAAACAATAATAACACCACAAAAGAGGTAGAAGTTTGTCATGTTGCTGTTCATTCAACACATCTATATCTTCAAAATTTAACATACAATTTCTAAATGACGTGCTAGATTTGATCCAGAGGAATTCATGAGGTTCAACATATAAAAAAAAATATCTTGGTACATAAATAAAAACTAAACGAGAGAGGGGCAGGTATGGTTAGCGTTTCTTCAAAAGAAACAAAAATCACAAGGATAATAAAGAATAAAGAAACAAAAATTTGCATCATCTGATACATGAGAAATTTCTATACAAGTTTTGTTAAAAAACATGTATATATTGATATTTTAAAAAATATTTGCTCTTTTGACTCCACAATACATTTTTTTTTAAATTGTGATGCAAACATATTCAGGCAAAATAAATTGTTTTTTTTTTTAATCTTGATTTCCTTTGGACTTGCCTTTTTGAATAATCTTTTACGATATTTTGAATATCATGCAAGGAGAAAACCAGTATTGGCACCAAAAAGCACAAATAAAGTAATAAACATTGATCAAACGGATCACTAGGTTCCTTTTCTGTAAGTGGGGGTTGCAGTGCAGTTGACATCAACGCTTGGTGTTTTCTTTCCAATGCTGATTAGACCATCTTAAGACCTTTGTCAAACATATTGCATAGACGACACAAATCCTTGAGCATTTTCTTTAGCAACACCAAATCCCCGAATTTTCTGCCTGCCTGCATAATCAAGAAGACGGTGTGTGGTACAGAAGGATGGACTCCATCAAGTCCGTGACTTTGGAGTCCGATTAGAACGATGGAATGACACAGTAACTGACCAACGCCGACATTACAATATAAAAACAGCCACAAGAATACGAAGAAGATGACTGTTGGAATCCGGAACTTGGTTGGACCACCAGCTCTCCTTCCAAACTTTCTACGGATCAAGATCACACACAACAGACCACTGGCCTCGATACAGAAAATAGTGACGGAAAACGCTAGTGCCCCCGGGTCAACGTGAAAAGAATTTCCATTAAACTCTGGTATATGGCCGCGATTGTCCACGCCAGTCCGATCCAAGAAATACGTTGACGGCGTTACTTCCTGTTATTTACCAATGATGAATCGGCGTATCGGTCATTCACTGCTGCTACTTTACTTGCGAATGTATCTGAAGAGAGATCAATGAAATGAGCGCAGCCATTAAGAAGTGTTCCGTTAATTGTGCAATGCTTTATGTTATATTGTATCTGATATTATAAGCTGTGTGGAATCGAGAATGTAAAATTGTTTTGTTATTTATTTTTTTTTTTTTTATTATTTTTTTTTTTTTAAAAGAAAGGTGGGTTGTCCAATTATGTAACACTATATATAGTGTGTCAAAATGATACGAAAACAGAATATGTTGTAAATGTGTAAAAATATTGACTAGAGTTGTCTTTCTTGGGCTCCACCTGGTACACTTGTACCCAGTGCCACTACAGAGATTGGGCGGTCACAGCATCCTTCAATTCCGATGTACAAGCCAAACTCTGTGCCAGGTCCTGAATAAACCAGGGTCAGCACACCAATCATAATATTACTGACCTAAAGCACAGCCAGCCTCCCAGGTAATCTAAAACAAGGACAAACTATCATAGCACAAACTCATAGTGGGTCATGCAAGTAGAGCGAAAACAATTTCATTTTCAGAGAACGTCAGAATTATAACGGTTTGATTAAGAATGATGGGTAAACAGCAATGTTAATTATCACTCTGTTTGTTTACTGGTCAATAACATATTAGTGAGTTTTACTTTATTGCTGTATCAAGAGAGAGAGAGAGAGAAGCTGGTGGGGGCCCATTCAGCCCCCAGAAAGCTCAGAGTTTTAGAATTTTGTAAGGCTTGAAATTGTCTCCGAAAGTAGTCATCTTCACTATATTTCTGTCATTTCAATCAATAAAATGACGCAAATTTTGAAGGTTTTTGAATGGAATATACCCTTTTCTCAGAAGAGGGGGGCACCATGTGTATTTATTAATTTTTCCAGTGAAAAATAAGATTTTATATTACTTCTGGTAAATTTTAGGGGGGACCCCCCCCCCCTTAAATCTGCACTGGAGAGAGAGAGGTTTATTGCTGTTATAGATAGAGAGAGAGAGAGAGAGAGAAGAGAGAGAGAGAGAGAAAGAGAGAAGAGAGAGAGAGAGAGAGAGAGAGACAGAGGAGAAGAGAGAGAGAGAGAGAAGAGAGAGTTTCTGCCACCTCCATATCATCTTATGTTGGTGGTGGTGAATTTTTGTTTAGGTGTTGAACTTCTTGGGAGATAAGAGAGAACTGGGAAATTGTGTGCGTTATCAAGATAAGTGTACATCCATCGTCTTTAAAAAAAAAAACCACTGGACAAAACAGAGAAAAATTCAATACCATTACCAGTTTGTAGTTTTTACTGATTTTTTATCATTTTCTACTGATTTCAGAAGATCTTGAGTTTTTCATATTGACACAAAACATTTTAAAAATTGTTCTAAATGTACCCTCATGCGAGTATAAAACTCTGTTTGGAGCAGATTCTGCTGTTTTTGACATGCAGTGGGAGGGATGTACTTCAAAGAGACTATATTGTGATAGGACCCCCACTGTACGTGATGTATGCTGTTATTAACACTGCATAAAGTCTGTTCATCCTCAATGATAACACTATATATGTTTGTTTTGATTCTGCTTACATCACACGCCATATTATTATCCACACAAAAATACGGCAGTTATTTCCAGCTGATTATATAGTATTTTGATGTTTGACAATATGTAATATAGGCTGTTGTTGTCTTTATATGTATGAACTTTTCTACTCCCTTTCCTCTACTGCCTGCCTCACTTTGAAAAACCTTGACGCCATAAATCAGGTTTTGTCAATTTTCTCACAGCAGCCAGTCAATCCATTAAATTCAGATACATGTACACTTGTGCATGCATGCACCAAACTGACATTTTCCCCATAGCAGCCGGTTCAATCTTACCATACATATTTTCTGCATGGATCTTGGGTTCAACACCAAAAAAATGAGGGACAGTGAAACAAGTAGATACAGTCAAATACACTAATAGCAAATACCAAGGACAAAACAAATTTTGATTCATTGTAAATGTATTTGTTATATCCACGTTCATATTATGTAATGCTTTCAAACTATTTGGGAATGAAAGCATCTATGCTGTAATAAGCATGTTCCCTGCAATCAGTGTTTACTGTACAGTATTTAGCACATACCATCTTGGACAACATAAATTGAGTTAATTTAATCAATTTACCCAGTAGGAGGACACAGGCAAACAGAACTTTCCAGAAGAGCGTCAAGAAGTGCATGCATAGTCCCATACAAGAGGGCAGCTTTTTCTTCTTCCTCATCATCTTTCACCTGAAAGGGACCAATCAAACATTTGTTAATAATTTCAGCTTATCAAAACTGTCAATAATTCAACCTCAATCATAATATCAGCCAATCAAAACATCAATGATTCAGCCTAATCAAAACTGTCGCATGAATTTAGACTATCAAAACTGTCAATAATTCAGCCATTCATAACTGATCAATAATTCAGCAATCGAAAAATAAAATTAAAAAAAGATTCGCAATTGCTGAAGATATACATGTAATAAGGTTCAAATCTTTCAATAGCAACATTCAACTATGTCTGAATTGTAGGAAGTAACCAATCAAAAGTTACCTACTAATTTATACTCGGCCAATGAACCTCATTTTAATGACATCTACAAAATAAATCAGTATTTCACAAATATGACATATTTTCTCAATTTAGACCATAAAAATTTGGTCCTGTGAAAAGAAATTAACATTAATTTACAATTAAGATTTCAACATGTCAGTGTGTGTACAATGAAATCTGTAAGTCCTCTTGCCTAATGTTGAATAAAAGCTGATTGGTTGAGATCACATTTCCACTTACTCATAGCACAGTTGTTTGATTTCAGAAAGTTTCAAAAAGTTTTGATCTGCTCATTTTCTAATATAAAATTCTAAAATAAGATATCAATACTACTAATACTCTATAGAGATTAACCAAAAAAGCTCTATTAGAAATACATACAAAAAAATCCATGATAATTACATGTAGTCTCGAACTATGACCTTTGTGGACACAACTTTATAAGTTTTAGATCCACATGAGCCATGTGCTTACCACATGACTGTCTTGATAACATTACTGCGTGCTCCACAAAATCAAAAGTGGCAGAGAGAAGAAAGCAAACAAAAGTGGAAGGATACTGCTCTCTTACTAATTCATATTATATATATAAATGAGTAAGAAATGTGTGTCAGTGTATGGCAAAGCCTCTCTGAGAATAGGTTACGCTCATATAAAACAATGTTAGTTGGGACACAAAAAACTTCTAAATTTTTAGTCCATATGTACCTTCTGGCAACCAATAGAAATTCACCTACATATATTGGCAACCAATAGAAATTCACCTACATATACTGGCAAACCAATAGAAATTCATCTACGATACTTGGCAACCAATAGAAATTCATCTACAGATGTGTTGGCGAATTCCAACAAGGGCAAATTAAAACACGGATACGGAACTACAAACACTTGTGGTTAGTGACAATAAAATCAATAAAATAATACTAAAAACTCCACAATATCATCTACTGAGCAAAAACTAAAAATTTTGTCCAAGGAAATAAATATTTATATGCTGCTTGTCTTATACACGTATTATCTAATTTGCTTTGAAATAAATAGCTAATATTGAGAAAGCCGTACAAAACAAATAATAACACACAAAAGAGGTAGAAGGTTTGTCATGTTGCTGTTCATTCAACACATCTATATCTTCAAAATTAACATACAATTTCTAAATGACGTGCTAGATTGTGATCCAGAGGAATTCATGAGGTTCAACATATAAAAACATATATCTTGGTACATAAATAAAAACTAAACGAGAGAGGGGCAGGTATGGTTAGCGTTTCTTCAAAGAAACAAAAATCACAAGGATAATAAAGAATAAGAAACAAAAATTTGCATCATTCTGATACATGAGAAATTTCTATACAAGTTTTGTTAAAAACATGTATATATTGATATTTTAAAAAATATTTGCTCTTTTGACTCACAATACATTTTTTTTTAAATTGTGATGCAACATATTCAGGCAAATAAAATTGTTTTTTTTTTAATCTTGATTTCCTTTGGACTTGCCTTTTTGAATAATCTTTTACGATATTTTGAATATCATGCAAGGAGAAAACCAGTATTGGCACCAAAAAGCACAATAAAGTAATAAACATTTGATCAAACTGGGATCACTAGGTTTCCTTTCTGTAAGTTTGGGGGTTGCAGTGCAGTTGACATCAACGCTTGGTGTTTTCTTTCCAATGCTGATTAGACCATCTATAGACCTTTGTCAAACATATTGCATAGACGACACAAATCCTTGAGCATTTTCTTTAGCAACACCAAATCCCCGAATTTTCTGCCTGCCTGCATAATCAAGAAGACGGTGTGTGGTACAGAAGGATGGACTCCATCAAGTCCGTGACTTTGGAGTCCGATTAGAACGATGGAATGACACAGTAACTGACCAACGCCGACATTACAATATAAAACAGCCACAAGAATACGAAGAAGATGACTGTTGGAATCCGGAACTTGGTTGGACCACCGAGCTCTCCTCCAAACTTTCTACGGATCAAGATCACCACACAACAGACCACTGCCTCGATACAGAAAATAGTGACGGAAAACGCTAGTGCCCCCGGGTCAACGTGAAAAGAATTTCCATTAACCTCGTGGTATATGGCCGCGATTGTCCACGCCAGTCCGATCCCAAGAAATACGTTGACGGCGTTACTTCCTGTTATGTTACCAATGGATGAATCGGCGTATCGGTCATTCACTGCTGCTACTTTACTTGCGAATGTATCTGAAGAGAGATCAATGAAATGAGCGCAGCCATTAAGAAGTGTTCCGTTATTGTGCAATGCTTTATGTTATATTGTATCTGATATTATAAGCTGTGTGGAATCGAGATGTAAAATTGTTTTGTTATTTATTTTTTTTTTTTTATTATTTTTTTTTTTAAAAGAAAGGTGGGTTGTCCAATTATGTAATCACTATATATAGTGGTGCAAAATGATACGAAAACAGAATATGTTGTAAATGTGTAAAAATATTGACTAGAGTTGTCTTTCTTGGCTCACCTGGTACACTTGTACCCAGTGCCACTACAGAGATGGCGGTCACAGCATCCTTCAATCCGATGGTACAGCCAAACTCTGTGGCCAGGTCCTGAATAAACAGGGTCAGCACACCAATCATAATTATACTGACCGTAAAGCACAGCCAGCCTCCCAGGTAATCTAAAACAGGACAAACTCATCATAGCACAAACTCATTAGTGGGTCATCAAGCAGAGAAAACATATCATTTTCAGAGAACGGTCAGATTGATAACGGTCAGAGGACAAAGAATTTTGATTAAGAATGATGGGTAAACAGCAATGTTAATTATCACTCTGTTTGTTTCTGGTCAATAACATATGTAGTGAGTTTTACTTTATTGCTGTAATCAAGAGAGAGAGAGAGAGAGCTGGTGGGGGCCCATTCGCCCCCAGAAAGCTCAGAGTTTTAGAATTTTGTAAGGCTTGAAATTGTCTCCGAAGTAGTCATCTTCACTATATTTCTGTCATTTTTCAATCAATAAAATGACGCAAATTTTGAAGGTTTTTGAATGGAATATACCCTTTCTCAGAAGAGGGGGCACCATGTGTAATTTATTAATTTTTCCAGTGAAAAATAAGATTTTATATTACTCTTGGTAAATTTTAGGGGGGACCCCCCCCCCCTTAAATCTGCCACTGGAGAGAGAGAGGTTTATTGCTGTTATAGATAGAGAGAGAGAGAGAGAGAGAAGAGAGAGAGAGAGAGAAAGAGAGAGAGAGAGAGAGAGAGAGAGAGAGAGAGGAGAAGAGAGAGAGAGAGAGAGAGAGAGTTTCTGCCACCTCCATATCATCTTATGTTGGTGGTGGTGAATTTTTTTGTTTTAGGTGTTGAACTTCTTGGGAGATAAGAGAGAACTGGGAAATTGTGTGCGTTATCAAGATAAGTGTACATCCATCGTCTTAAAAAAAAAAACCACTGGACAAAACAGAGAAAAATTCAATACCATTACCAGTTGTAGTTTTACTTGATTTTTATCATTTTCTACTGATTTCAGAAGATCTTGAGTTTTCATATTGACACAAAACATTTAAAAATTGTTCTAAATGTACACCTCATGCGAGTATAAAACTCTGTTTGACAGATTCTGCTGTTTTGAGCTGCAGTGGGAGGGATGTACTTCAAAGAGACTGATATTGTGATAGGACCCCCACTGTACGTGATGTATGCTGTTATTAACATCTGCATAAAAGTCTGTTCATCCTCAAGATTGAACACTAATATGTTTGTTTTGATTCTGCTTACAGTCACACGCCATATTATTATCCACACAAAATACGGCAGTTATTTCCAGCTGATTATATAGTATTTGATTTGGTCAATATATGTAATTAGGCTGTTGTTGTCTTTATATGTATGAACTTTCTACTACCCTTTCTCTACTGCCTGCCTTGCACTTTGAAAGACCTTGACGTCCATAAATCAGGGTTTTGTCAATTTTCTCACAGCAGCCAGTCAATCCATTAAATTCAGATACATGTACACTTGTGCATGCATGCACAAACTGACTTTTCCCCATAGCATCCGGTTCAATCTTACATACATATTTTCTGCATGGATCTTGGGTTCAACACCAAAAAAATGAGGGACAGTGAAACAAGTAGATACAGTCAAATACACTAATAGCAAAGTACCAAGGACAAACAATTTTGATTCATTGTAAATGTATTTGTTATATCCACGTTCATATTATGTAATGCTTTCAAACTATGGGGAATGAAGATCACTATGCTGTAATAAGCATGTTCCCTGCAATCATGTTTTACTGTACAGTATTTAGCACATACCAATTGCTTGGACAACATAATTGAGTTAATTTAAGTCATTTACCAGTAGGGAGGGACGACAGGCAAACAGAATTTCCAGAAGAGCGTCAAGAAGTGCATGACATAGTCCATACAAGAGGGCAGCTTTTCTTCTTCCTCATCATCTTCACCTGAAAGGGACCAATCAAACATTTGTTAATAATTCAGCTTATCAAAACTGTCAATAATTCAACCAATCAAAACTGTCAATAATTCAGCCAATCAAAACTGTCAATGATTCAGCCAATCAAAACTGTCGATGAATTAGACTATCAAAACTGTCAATAATTCAGCCAATCAAAACTATCAATAATTCAGCCAATCGAAAAATAAAATAAAAAGATCCAATTGCTTAAAGATATACATGTAATAAGGTCAAATCTTTCAATAGCAACATCAACTATTGTCTGAATTGTAGGAAGTAACCAATCAAAAGTTCCTACTAATTTTTATACTCGGCCAATGATACCTCATTTTAATGACATCTACAAAATGAAATCAGTATTTCACAAATATGACATATTTTCTCAATTAGACCATAAAAATTTGGTCCTGTGAAAATAGAAATTTTACATTAATTTACAATTAAGATTTCAACATTGTCAGGTGTGTACAATGAAATCTGTAAGTCCTCTTGCCTAATGTTGAATAAAAGCTGATTGGTTGAGATCACATTTCCACTTACTCATAGCACAGTTGTTGATTTCAGAAAGTTTCAAAAAGTTGATCTGCTCATTTTCTAATATAAATTCTAAATAAAGATATCAATACTACTAATACTCTATAGATTAACCAAAAAAGCTCTATTAGAAATACATACAAAAAAAGCCATGATAATTAACATGTAGTCTCGAACTATGACCTTTGTTGTGACACACTTTATAAGTTTAGATCCAACATGAGCCATGTGCTTACCACATGACTGTCTTGCTAACATTTACTGCGTGCTCCACAAAATCAAAAGTGGCAGAGAGAAGAAAGCAAACAAAAGTGGAAGGATACTGCTCATTACTAATTCATATTTATATATAAATGAGAAGAAATGTGTGTCAGTATGGCAAAGCCTCTCTGAGAATAGGTTAGCTCATATAAACAATGTTAGTTGGGACACAAAAACTTCTAAATTTTTAGTCCATATGTACCTTTAAGCATGGGAATCCTCTTAGTACTAATGATTTTTATGTTATTTGCAATGCAACAAAATCACACAATTAACAAATTGTATATCTATTAACTAGATGTGTCCGTATGGCATTTACTGACATTTCAAGAAAAGGCCATTTGGATGTACAAATAACACATGTATGGTGCAAATGAAAAAGAAAATAAAAATAGAACATCATACTGGTGCTTCAGTATTGAATTGTTAAGGATACGGAAGTGAAGGAGGGCATCATGATAAATAAAGACACCAATTACTCGGACACACTACCGCAATGTTTCACAGTTGTTTATAAAAAAAAAAGTGTGTATACTGATCAGAGCAACCTTAAGTCCAAGGGCAATAACTCTGCTGAAATTAGGCAAAAATACAGGAAAGTGAAACAATCTACAAGTTACTTAGCGGTACACACTTTAAATCTGTCTGGTATGTCCTGGGTCTATGTTTGCCCTAGCTACTCTTGATTTTGTACTCTTTATAGGCATACATGTGACAGAATCAGATTGCCCATGTGTGAGATTTTGCGTGGTTTTCAAAGGTGTGAAATTCGACGGATTTTGAGATCTGCGGGGTAGATCAGTATGAAAATCTACCACCTGGTGTTGCATTATGCTCAGGAGAGTGGAAAATTAGTCAGATTGCAATGTGCAGTGTGCTAGGGACTAAAACAAATGTTGACATTAACACTGATGTGGCTTCTTTCATAGTAATTTAACATTGTTGATAAGAATTTTTGAACAGCGATTTTTATATGGGTGTCGAGATATTGTTACCCATGCGTGCGGTCCTAAGATATTGCTTCAAAAGCTGAAAGCGTGGGATATCATATGTATGTATAACTATAGGATATGAAATTGATCACTGCTATCTTCACCTCATTTAAAGATTCACACTAAAAATCTGCCTGTTATCGGAAAAAACATCCGAGTCCAGAAATTTACAGTCAACAACAAGAAATTTTTCAAAAATTTCATTAACTTTTTGAAGGACATGATTACTAATCAATTAAAGCAAATCAAATCACATTAACAAGAAATACCTCCAAGTTTGACAAAAACGTCTAGAAAATTAGTAATTTTAACGACTAAGAGTAAAAGCAGTTTTTGATCAATCGACATGAAATTCAAACATTATCTGTATTTAAAGCCATCAGTATTGTCAGCTTGAGAGTGCCACTGTGTCCTGTAATGACTACCGTATAAGTCATCCGTATTGTCAGCTAGAGAGTGCCACTCTGTCCGGCAATGACTACCGTATAAAACATCAATATTGTCAGTGTGTGTAGTGACTACCGTATAAGTCATCAGTATTGTCAGCTTAAG
>CAJDSM010044693.1:0-12848 GCA_903981925.1 Ostrea lurida
ATAGAGTGTTAAAGTACTAAAATTACATAAACTGAGAAACCGGAAAAGCTGTAGCACGAGAAGCATGATTGACGCAAGACTTTTTAATTTATTGGGACTTCTTCGGCTCTACATTAACATATAACACGGGCTTACCATCTCACATGCATAAGAGGGCAACGTTGGTTACTTTATTCTGCATGATATCTCGTAATATCCCTTCACGACAACTTGGGGTTCCTCTCGGATACTAACCCCTTTTAAAGACCCCTTTAACGCAGAGCCGTGTTTTGGGTACCCCAGCCTACATAACCTGAAAACATAACCTTATAACCCCCTTTTTACCATCACTTTACCGCCGTTGTCTATTTATATGAAACTAGGTTTTTCATTATAAGTTATCTTTAATTTTACTTTTAGGCAAGGAGTTAATGTCTGTGAACGTATGCTAACTATGGCATATCATTGGTGAATAATTAATGTTAAGTCACCACACGTATTCAATATCTTTGTAACAAAATTGTCGAACAGATAAAACATTCCATCGGGATCAATATGCACATTTCCAATTATGAGATCTAACATCTCCAACAAAGTTTCAACTAAAAAATCATGCAAGTCGTTAGGTAGGTAGTTGCGGATCAAACGCACTGATGAATACGGTATTTTGGTGAAAAAATGCCACTAAGTCCAAAAACGTTTCATCTCTCTGTACAAAAATTGTCTAAATATAAAATTCCTGACCATATGGCACATGCCCATTATATGTGCGGATTTTAGACACTCCACAAATGTTTCATAAAAAATCATGCACAGTCGTTTGGGGAGTTGCGGGCAATGCACTGATTGCATAGGTAATATTGGTGAAATAATGCTAACGTTCATAACGTATCATCATTGATAAACAAAGTTTGTCTCGAAAACAAAATATCTGATAATATGCACATTCTCCATTATATATTTTAACACTACCACTACAAGTTTTTATTAAAATACCTGCAAGTTGTTTAGAGGAGTTTGCGACAACGCACTGATAATTGGATATTCTTGGGTGAAAAATGCCAAGGTCCAAACGTTCAACGATCTTGTACAAAAATTGTCCAAAATAAAATTCCTGACAATATGAACACTCCTTATATTTCTAACACTGGCAACAAAAGTTTCATAAATATCCTGATATCTTTATTTTAGGAGGGTTCGGACACCGCACTGTGATGCAATAGGTATTTTGGTGAAAAATTGCTATATGTCCAAAACGTTCATTGATCTTGTACAATAATTGTCCAAATAAAATTCCTGTGGACAATATTCGACACATACGTTGGTCTCTTATATGTATTCTAACACTTAATAAAATCTGACCGAAGGTTATAATTCGAAATCCTGCAAAGTCGTTTAGGTGAGGATTGCGGGACAACTAGCATATTAGTCGACAGGAGCAGATCGGCCGGACAGGACGGACGGACGACGGACAGATCAGGGTGAAACATATATACCAATTCCCAAACTTCGTTTGCGGGGGTATTAAAAATAACAATGGTTATAGTGGGACATAAATAAGATTATTGTCCCTAGAACATTTTACTTCTCACTATGATGGTGAGACGAAGAGTGAGCAATGACAGTGAATGAATAACGAAGGAAGGGTTTTGCGCGGAGAACTCCTAGGAAGAAAGTTGACCGACGAACAGCGACAAATAAAAGCAGAGAAATATAACACTCGTCAACGGTATGTGAGTGTAGACTGTCATCGCAATGTTGAATTGGTAATGGACCGGCCGTAACAGGGTAAAACGTAGGCATTTGCACGCTGTTATAACGTAGAGACATTAACAGTCGCAAAGTTCCAAATGAGTAAGTGGTGTCTAATATTCTCGCTAATTTTCTGCTTTGTTTAACAAATTAAATCTAACAAATCTATGACATCGATTAGAATGAAAAATGGTGACATTCAACATTTAGGGACTGTTGGTTTGAACTAGATTTCATTATACGATGTGATCCCTTCAGGATCATTTTACACTATTTCTTTCTGAGCTCATATAAATTTTTCACTCTTGAGTGTTTGAATTTATTTGCTTGAAATATATAGGATTAAAGCTACATTTGCTCGATTTTACAATTTTTTTTTTCTTTTAGATTCTTCAGGAAATAATAACTATTTACTACGATTGCTTAGGCAGGGAGACAAATTATCAAGTCTTAAGTGGTTTATTACTACTAAGGGACTACCTATCTTGACACATGCAGCACTAATGGAAACTTAGGTGCGATTAACAAAGAAGCTTTACCTCACTAGACTTGATAATTTGTGAGTCTCCCTGCGTTAAGACAAGCTCCACAATAATTGGTTATTGAATCTTGATCTGGAAGAAATTGAAATTCACCGTTTCAAGTTAACTTTATTAAATATCTATCGTATTGTTCCTATATTTCATTTTGTTTCTCATAGGGAATGCGTAAAAGCTAATGTTGACTAGGTTATATATATAAATGAAACTTGGTGCGTTTATCGCTTCGTCTCTACTATGCGTTTACTAGATATGAAGCGAATAAGACAGACTCATTGAAAGAGTAAACTGCACCAAAAGGTTTGATTAAAACCTCGGTATAACCTAGGTAAATTCTTCATTCCTTAATATTGCAGAAAATTGCAATATGTTATGTAATGAATAAACTTGCCAAAAAAATAAGGATTTTTCATGAGGCAATCGAGATTTTGACACAAAGGCGAAGGTCAAAGTACGTAAGTAGACCGGTAATAGTTCAAATAGCATTGTGACGTCATTCCAGACAGATCATGTGTAGTAGAATATGACGACAACGAATAAAATTATAATATATGAACTGTATAATTTGTTGAAAATTTGATTCTAAGTGGATTTAAAAATGATTCACTAAACATCATAATATTTGATAGTGTTACATAGTTTATCAAATTAAAGTTATACTTAGAATAAATACCGCTGGATTCTTCATCTTATTTATATCTGGATAGTTAACTGAATTACACAATTACGTACTCGAAAAGAGGATAAGAAGCTTGGGAACTGGAAGACGCGAGACAATCTATGAGTATTTCGTAACTCAGCAAGTGAGAGTTTGGCCAGAGAATGGTGATAAAATGTGAATGAATGAACTATCCTTGTTTTTTGATATTTGTTATATAGTTTTTTTTTGGTGAAAATTGACAATAAAATTTTAGATTTGAACCCATGAATGGGACAGCACAATTGTTTGTAGAGAGACGTATGGTGATAAGTAACAAGATGAAAAATGGGATTAAAATATAACGCGTAATTGTAGTTATCAGAGGAGAATATGAGTTAATATAAATAGCAACCCAAAACAAACAATTATTTTTACATATATAGGATAAACTCTGTCTTGTAGTGCTTTGTAGTTCATACTAATACACGATAACAAAGCCTTTCTAACGCCTATCATGTGAAGATTCGTATGATCTAAAAAATTTTTACTCAGATTAAATTGAATATATTAATGTAAAAAAAAAGATTGTAAAGTTTCCTAGAATTACCTAGAAATCATACTTACAACTCTCTATCTTTACTGTTAGTTATTTAATGGCGTGCACGCTCTATCTTCATTTTTATCTTTCGTTTGACTCGTAGTCAAAGTTCACAACACACATTGGCGGTTGCAAAATTGCACGTCAGTATATGAACACACCTGTTTCAATCTGGTGTATTTATAATTCAGACTGCTACGTCCGTTTTCTCTGTGGGACAGGCACTTCTAGTGTGGCGTGAGAATTATCAAAACCAAAGGGCAGCATTGACTATCTTCAGATTATAGGGTTTTGGCAGGAAAGTGGGACGTTCGGTGAGGTGAATGGGATATGGTACACTTTCGGGCGAGCTTTTAATTGTTGAAAAAGTGACCCGTTTTAATCTCTCAGATGTGTGATTCAAGGAATTTGATTTGGCAAGCTAGCAAGATCCTGTCACAGCTTTACTATACTCGAGAGTTGGGATAGTGAGCTCTATTCGCGTTTTGTGCTAGCAGTGCAGATATGGTCACATGCATTTTTCCGTCCCAACAGTATGCATCACACGCTGGGCGGAAAGGAGGGGTTGGGGTGCATGTGTACGTCAAAGGGTGTGGCTCTGTATATGATACGCTAGAGAAGTGAGATTCACGCGATCAGTGGGTAGGAGATTAGGACACTGGAGCCAGAGAGGTGAGAAATGCGTGCGAAGAATACCTGAGGAGAGAGGTGCCAATCGTTGTAGTGAGTGTTATTTGGGTGGTGTGAGAGGTCGCATTCCCAAGGTGTGGTTTCTTAAATGATACCTGGGTGGTGGAGGGCTGGTTTGACTACATGTTTGGAGCTCGCTGTATATTGTCGACTCTAGCGGTGTTCGAATGGAAGCGGAGTGCATAGGCTGTGAAGATGGGATAAGTAACTATGCCTATTTCTTGAACATGATTTTAGTAAATGAGTCAGCGAGGTGTGAATTTCTATCTCATCGGAGGCTGGCACCGAGAGGTTTTTTAATTGGACTCGCGTGTTCATAGTATAGACCTTAGAGTGAATGTGTACTGGTTGTTTTGACTTAGAGATGGTGTTCGGGACAGGTGCAAATAGATTTGCATGAAACTTTTAGCGATGCGAGATATGGAAAACACGTTAGGGGCTACTTAGGCGTGCTCGGCAAATGAACCATGTATTACTATGTTTCTCGACTTTAGAGTCACGTTAGAGTGTTGGAAGGGGTCCTTCTAAAAATCACATCGTTAGAATGTTGAATGATGGTATAGTACCACTGATATTTATGAGTAATGTTTCCATTATATTTTTTCGGGTGGACTATTTGCTAGGGCTAATGTGGAGGTAAACGGTGTGGAGAAGGGAGACTGCTTTCTTTAGATCCTGGTACCAAACCAACTGCACTTTCAATAAATGCGCTTACGACGCATTGATGGTTCTTTACGGCGTGCCTAAAAATGTCTCGGTGATTACACATGCATACAGCCCACTGCAAAAATATAAGATTTCTTTTCTTATGTCACGTCCATTTGTTGGTCACTAGGGGTGGCCCTTTGTCAAATAGTTTGGGCCGTGAGCCTGGATCAACTCGCCATCCGTGGTTTTAAGGGTCGAATTTTGGGTTAATCTTCAGCGGTACTATGAAGGCCCAGCGGCTATTTTATTATTATTTAACACCTAAATATATACAGTTATATCGGACTGATGAATACATCAATCTTATTGATATTACTTGCTTTACGCACGTCTGTGGTCCTCATTTCATCGATAATAACCAGTCCCATGTTCTCTATTTAGAGTATTGGCACAGCAGGTATCCAGTCTCTCATTAGCATTGTTTGTAAGCAACTAAGCGATCTGGTATATTCATCCACCAAGTAACAACTTAGGGGGCTTTACATATCACTGGGGTTGCTGGTAGTGCGTAATTTCTTGGGGTCTATTGAGAGCGCGCATAGGGATGATATTCCACTATAGTCAGTGGCAGCATTAGAGGCTACAGTTCAGACGAGCCTACTGATTTTGTTAAAACCACGTGGGCTGAGAACTCGCATAGGCAGACGATTGCGTTAAACAATTGTCTGCTGGAAGAGACTATTACAGGGCCTTTGTGTTTCGCATAGAATTGTTATTCGTTTAATACAACGGAGAGTGTGGCCAGTATTCTTAATAGAAGTTTTTATTTCATTAAAAAATACCATGCATGACCGGGCATTTTGCTCATCGGGTTTCCTCTTCCCGGCATCATACACAGACAATTGTATAGATTGGCCGCAAAAATTTGTGGACACTGAGTTCCTATATCGAGTCACGTGCTCATCACATCATCCCCAAGTGAGATAGGCGGTCATCTCACGAGGCTTGGAAATCAAAAAGAGACTATTGGTAATGGTATATAGAAAGGGCCCATTATCTACTTGCAAGATATTCTTATAGAATAATCATAAAAGCTAAAAGGTTAGTTCTTAAAGATAATCATAACATAGGAGAATATTAACAAAGGATATTACAAAAGGGGGCCTAGCATCATCTCAAACTATTATCTTTATTTGACATCGACGTACACAATAAATCCCTCACTGTAAAGAGTAAAATATTCATTAATGAATTTAATTTGGATGTCTGACAATGTTTTGTTGAATTTTTACACACAAATTACGTATTGAAAAACACTGTGAAATAATATTTCATAACCAATATCCAAACTGATTAAAATCGGACATAGTTTTTTGTCCTAAACCCTCAAACACAGTAAAATAATATTCAGTAACCTCCAATATTCCACAAACCTGATCAAATTCGGACAGCGCTTGTTTGTCCTCAGTGTCACTCGCGAGTACGTCTGTACTCCAGGCATCGCTGGCCGTCTCCGATACCTCAGACACATGCTACAATTAGATATCATTGAAAATCTAAAACAATTTGAAATTCCCCAACAAAGATTTCACAATTTCACATTTTGTTGATGAACATCTGTTTCACTAAAGACTATATTAATGTATAATAGTGGAAGTCGCACTTCATTGATTTCAAATTTCACATCACATACAGTTTCATGAACTCTACCAAAGAGCAATGTCTCTTACATCTTGGCGAGGAAGGAAGCTGCTTCGGACGAGTTCCTCCAGTCTGTCGTACTGATTGGACTCTGGGGGAGGCTCTGAATCGCTGGCTAGAACATCAGTACTCCACGTGTCACTCACTGTAGACTTTGTTTCCACCCCTAGAAGAGAGCGGTATAAAATAATTATGTACCTGAAATGTACAGTTAATATGCAAAGAACTGTAAATGAATAGGGCTATAGCTACACTGTAAGGCTTTATGGACATAAAGAATTACAAAGTACTTGGTTATCCACGATTATTGAATTTTTGATGTCTAAATAAAATTTGTTTCTGTAACTATGCTTGTGTTTTGAAATAAATATCTCATTTTGAATGACAGGATCATAATCTTACTGGAATCCAAAAATGGGTTACATGGCAAAGGTAATCAATAAAACTGGTAATTCATAAAACCAAAATCTGACTGTATAAGGACCCTCTTTACACTGCACACAAATTTAAGCAATTAGAGTAGGTAAAGATAAGTTACACTGCCAAACTCTTTATTGGCTGTTTTGTTTTCATTCAGTGAGCAAGAAGGATTTCTTTTCATCAATACTTCATTATTTTTTAACATTTTTCCTGGAGGTAAATGCCCTGTACCATATATCAAAAACTACTTACATAAACTAAACATTAACACCTTAATGTGATTTAATTAAAAATAAATAAAGTTTACTGTATTTTGTATACTGTAAAACCTCATTATCTCGAACTCAATGGGACCGAGAAAACAGTTCAAGATATCTGAGGATTCGAGATATCGAAGGTAAAATACTTAAAAGAATAAGTGGTTGGGTTTTCCAAATCAGCCATGGTATTCGAGATATCTGTGTTTAAGATACCGAAGTTCAACTGTATTTCTGAATATATGCAAGGAATCTATTATCGCATAATTTTGTAAGAGGCATCAATTGCTTCCCTTTATCAATTCTTACTTTCAATTTCAGCTCTGATTTCAAACTTTCCAAATCTGTCAGTGACGTCTTCGCGGTTTGGTTTTGGAACTGTCTGTGGGAGAGGAGGAATTTCCTGGAGAGGCATCTGAGGGGGAGGGGCCTCCTCGACACTCCCTGCCTGTGAGAGGGGCGTGTCCCTTCCACTGATGTTCGGTGTGCCACGCCCACTAACATTTGCTGAGATCATGTCTGACATATTGTCGTTGTCATCATCCTCCTCCACTGAGCCCACCGAGTGACTGGATGCAGCCTCGGAAAACGCCTCCTGGATTTCGCTGGTGTTTCCTGTAAGGGAGAGGTCTGAAAATAACCACCCCAATAGCAGGGGTCCCACGATTACTAAGGTATAGAGAGGGCAAAAATACCACTTCTCCACTAATACAAGAGGATTAGGGACGAGCTCGAATGAATAACCACCCCAAAACCAAAACGGTTTAGGGAGGGTGAGAATAATAATCACCCACCGATACCAAGGTTTAGGTGAAGTGTGGAAAAATAAACCACCCCAGACGGATACCAAGTGTTTAAAGGGGTGAAGAGGAAAAAATAACCACCCCTGTACCAAGGTATGGAGGGGACCGAACTAAGGTTTAGGACCACCCAAAACCACCCATACCAAGGATAATACGGGAGCGGAAAATAACACACCCATACCTAAGGTTTAGGGAGGGGAAAATTACACACCTCGATGACCAGATAGGTTAAGGGAGGCGGACCAATAAAATAACCACTCCTGATCTCAAGGTTAGGGAGGAGAAAAATTAACCACCCCGATACCAAGGTTAGGGAGGCGAAAATAAACCACCCCATACCAAAACCAAGGTTAGGAGGGGAAAATAACCCACCATACCAAACGTGGAGGATACCCCGATCCATTAGGGAGGATCCCCGTCAGTTAGGGAGGGGAAAATAACCCGAACCAGTAGGCAATAACCCCCTAATATCTCAAAAGGTTTGGAGGGAAATAACGAGCAAAGGTCAGTGGGGAATCACCCCCTACCAAAGGGGAGTCTGCTGTACGTGTTATAGGTTAATTAAAAGTTTGTTTTTCGTGACGAACAAAACATATGTCCCCCCACGCCCCCATGGGCAGAGTATTTCAATAAAAGAATTGGTATAAGTTCAAATGGGGCATAACTCACTATCAAAATTATAGAAGGACCAAATTTCGCTGTAAAGATATATGCACAACTACACTATGAGTCCTTTCTACATAATCAAGTTTCTTTCAATTCCACGACATGTAATGTCAGAAGGCAGTTTGCGCTGACAGGAATCTCTATTGTGGTACGGACACGGACCCACGAAACAAGGCCAAAACAATACATGTATGATCGTCCCAACCAAAGGGGGGAGAAATAATACTAACACAATGAAAGGGGTGTACATAACCAGCTTTTGATTTGTTATATTATTAGTTTACACAGTCAGTTTTGGGACGTTAATACGGAGCATCACAGGGTGTGAATGGAAATTTCGTATTTGGGCGAGGCGAAGCTAGTCTTGGAGTAACGGATTTCCATTTCACAACCCTGGATGACTCCGTATTACACCCAAACTGACTGTGTAACGAATTTAATCCCGCTGAAAGACCCATTTATGGAAATTTAGTCAGATTTCAATCATATGCATTATTTATTATTAATTTTCATTTATAGATTGAACCGCTCATGTGCATTGAACTCAATTATTATTAAATCACTAATATAAACAATAAGATCAAACTAATAATGTTTTGTTGAACTGGAATGCAGAAATAAATTACATTAAAGAGCATATAGGTGGTTAGTTATTTATAAAGATTTAAACATCGCCTTGCACCGGAGATGGTGTATTGAATTCGAACATAGCCTCATGTTAAATGTGAACGTCACAATTAAAGGAGACACTAATATTGAAATTTCAGGGCGTCAGCCGTGATTCGGCATTTTGATTTTTCGATTTTGTCCAATCATAAATCAACAAACTTATCTGAAGTGGGATAAATTGTTTAACATCCCACTTAAAAAAATTTCACTAATATGGTGACGTCATCATTGCCGGTGAAGGACTGCAAATCTATGCATATCCTCGGCACTTAAGGCCTTTGAGCAGGGGGGGGATCTTTATTGTGCCACATTTGCTGTGATAAGGGGCCTTGGTTTTTGCAGTCTCAACCAAACGACCACCCTATTTAGTCACCTCATACGACAAGCAAGGGGTACTGAGGATCTATTCTAACCCAGATCCCCACACGGATGGCTTTTGACAACCAGAGAATTAAGCAAAGGATATCAAACAATACTAACATCGTTACATGAGGATATTTTCTATTCATCTTATTTTTTTCTATTTGAGTATAGTTTTATAATTAACTCTTAACATTCAGTGGCCAGTGAGATATGTAGATTTACCAATTGACTCTTGGTCCTGTGACAGGGAGAACCGCGTGCGTTTGGAGGTGAAGATTCCCGCACCCTCTGCCACCTCGTAATGCGGGACATCGTGGTACTTGACCCGCCGCGGTTTGTTCTCCTGCTCCATGGACAACACTTTCTGTTCAGACATCATTCCCGGACACTCTGAGTCCACATTCAGTGGGACCACCAGGATCTCTTTGACAGCATCCTCTATAGGCCCTGACACATTGGCTCCCTCTGGCTGACCCCGCTTCTTATCTAAAAATACACATGTAAATCAATAACAGCTATTAATGCATGCTCTCTTTATTGGAAATGATCTGAATACATTCATATTTCATATATTACAGGTAGACCTCTTTTTGTAAAAAAAAAAAAAAAATAAAAAAAATAAGGTTCATCATTGTTCATGACTAATACATTATTGACATATTTATGAATTTTATTCATGAACTACTTTTATGAACATAACAACCTTTTATGAACATGTCAACAACCTTTTATGAACTGTTCATGAACATTGACAAACAGTTCATGAACATTATTACAGTCATGAATATCCTCGCAGTGGTACACCCTGATAATTTCATATGATTTCTCATCTGGAAAATTAAGTGTGATCATCTCATTCTTTCAGTGACCATTCATCTTTAACACGCTTGGAAATCACTATATCATTATTTAGGGACATTATTCATGGATTGTTAGAAACCTCTATTCCTCGTTATTACATGTGTAATCCTGTGAAATTATCATGAACATTTACAATCACTGCATGTAAATTATAAACTTACTCCAAGGAACAGTGTATAACATGCATAGGCAGATTTAGAGCCCCCCCTTTCCATGACCAAAATTATTATCATGTATATAAGGATAGCTAAATAACCCCCTAAAAATAATTTTAAAAGCTTCAAAATCCAGGATTCTAGGGGCTTTGCCCCCTAAACGGACTTCACCCCATACCTCTAGCCTATAGGTCCCCTCTTTCAAAGGGACACCCCCCTTCAACAAATCCTGGATCCACCACTGACATGCACTGGGTTTTATTTTTTCCTTCCTTTGATAAGCTGATAAACTGAAACTATCTGGAACTGAAACTTTTAAGCACTAAATGTAAAGAAGATTTTTATTAAGACTTCCTGTGTAAATTATTGCTGAAATCACTTCCCCATTCATTTTAAATACCACTAATGTTTTTATTTCACAGTGGAAAAGATACTCTTCCTCATTTCATTTAAGATTATACCTTCTAACTTCCTTTATAAATACTGCTGGAATTTTACTTAGATCGAATCTTCAAAAAAATAGAGCTGTTAAAAACATTGCTTTATAGTTTTGCTGTGATATGTATTGGCCCCTAAATTTAAAATTTTTTTTTATAAAAACATGACAGATAGCTACTCATTGACCCCTGTGATCAGGAAATGAGGAAATTAGATGTTAATATTAACGCCACACAGAAAATCTCCTCCATAGAATCGCCTGTTCCTTGTTTAAAACTTGGGAATTCCCATGAATGCTTAATGAATTTATTTTTTGTTTAAAGTTTGTATTTCCTCTACCAAAGAGTGCGCTAGTACAATCAAATTTCATGCACACCATTTCCTTAATCCATAAAATAGTTGCATGTGATACCTAAATTTTCCTATGGCATCACAATTTAATAATTAAAGTTTTTTCTGCATGTCTACTGTAAAGAGATGTAAATGATATTGCACGATTTTGGGCATCAGTGGGTAGATGCCAAAGGCAGTTCTGTTCTAATAGCATTGTTAATGTATTTTAAAATTTGTCTTTATCATGTTGTTACTGTCAGTCTTGATTTTCTTCTTTTGTATGTTACTCTTGACTTGTCTGCACTTATAGGCTCAAAATTGGTTTAATAAATCTATTCTGTATTATGATCATCGTCCATTTTCAGAATGATATAGTGTTAACCCCGTTTACTAGTGTTGCTTGTACTTGGTTTATGTTGGATTTCTTGATAATGATGCAGTTCTGACCACACCCCCTCTCAGAGTGTCATTATCACCGCATTCAGTTTCATAGAATGAACTAAAAACAAACGAGTCCATATGCTCCCCCCCCCCCTATGTTTTGGGGTTTTTTTTTAAAAAAGAGAAAAAAAAAAAGGATTACACATGTAATGGTACAGATATCTTCATAGAGAACAAATAGTATGGAAACCAGCTATTTACTCAAAGAGACAGACAGACAGACAAGGTCCCTTCGAGTCAATTCTAACTAGAAATACTGTGGGTAAAACTCACAAAGGATACCCCCCACCACCCACATATCTTTACGCTCACTTGAGTCACCGAAGCTTGAACAAAGAAGATATGGCCAAGACACAAATCCATGTTAAAAACGTACAAGTTTGACCTTGAGATCAAGATCAAGGTTATACAGAGGTCCTGAATGCGACTGATACATGCCAAATATAATCCATGTTAGAAAACTTGCACCTTTGACCTTGAGGTAAAAAATGAAGGTCAAAGGTCATATATAGGTCATGAATGTATGCAATACATCCTCTATTATTGATACACCCATCTGCTCGATGTGGTATGCATACGTCAAAGAACATAGAAGNCCATGTTAAAAACGTACAAGTTTGACCTTGAGATCAAGATCAAGGTTATACAGAGGTCCTGAATGCGACTGATACATGCCAAATATAATCCATGTTAGAAAACTTGCACCTTTGACCTTGAGGTAAAAAATGAAGGTCAAAGGTCATATATAGGTCATGAATGTATGCAATACATCCTCTATTATTGATACACCCATCTGCTCGATGTGGTATGCATACGTCAAAGAACATAGAAGTTATGGCCTGACACGAATTAACACATGCAGACGGACGGACAGAGTACATGACACATCGTCTCA